>APFE030539789.1:42191-72232 GCA_000404065.3 Pinus taeda | reverse complement strand
ATCTCACACTTCATGCTTATACAGATGCAGATTGGGCCGGAAGCGTGTATGATAGGAAGAGCACAAGTGGTGGTGCATTCTTTATGGGTTCTAGATTAGTATCTTGGTTCAGCAAGAAACAGAGTTTGATTGCTTTATCTACAGCTGAAGCAGAATATGTGGCTACTGCATCTTGCTGCACTCAACTCCTTTGGATGATGCAGACCTTGCAGGATTTTCAAATCACTTGTACACCACCTATTTCCATATTATGTGATAATACAAGTGCAATTAGCATTTCAAAAAACCCAGTCATGCATTCAAATACCAAGCACATACCGATCAAGTATCACTTTCTCAGGGAACAAGTGCTTGAACAAAAGGTCAAGTTGGAGTATGTTCCTTCTAGGGAACAAGTTGTTGATATACTCACCAAACCATTGCCCAGGGAGACCTTTGAATACCTCAAGCAAAAGCTGGGGGTTGTTGATGCATCATCTTGTTGTTGAATCTCATATGTTTCAGAGATAGTTGATTGTATGCAAGTTTCATATGGGGTATATGCGTACATTTGCTGGGTTGCAGATTGGTCGAAGATCGATTAACACAGGTTCAGGGGGAGCATATAATGCATTGTTGGCATTATGGTAGAAGCTCTTGGAGGAAGTACAAAAGGAGATCATGGATGTTGATCTAAATATTGTTGCAATATGTCTCTATCTCTTTCATGGTCATTTATGGTGTTTGGTGGATTGTGGTTTTTCGTGCAGATATTTCTTTCCTTTTACAGATCTGGTTTATCAGGGGGATCATGATCAGCAGAGGAAAGGCCTAAGCATGTTCTCAGGGGGAGCATAACCCTTATGTCAAAGGGGGAGAATGACGTTGAGGATCTTGAGGTTGCCATCAAGTCCAAAGGGGGAGATTGTTGGCATTATAATTATGGTTTGGCTCTATGGTACAAGTGTTGTACTTGATGGCAACTCACTCAAGTAGCAGATCTCAGTTCAGGCACTCAATATCATGGAAAATGAGATACCCACAGGTGATCCTAAGAGAAGCTGCAAACCCGCAGGTACGCCGACCAAGAAGTGCAGACTTACACGCAGGTGCCCCGTTCAGAAGATGTGGACCCTAGTTTCATTCACTCCAATGTAGAAAATCGCGTGCACATGGGAATGTTTATGAATGGTCCATGGTATTTAGCCCAACATATTTGATCCTATGGTTTTGATCCGTGGTTTTGCATCTAAAAGTATTGATCCAAGGTATTGGGCTCCTAGTATTGATTACCTATGGTTTTGGACCATGGTTTGTGTAAAGGCTTTCCTACAAAAAGGAAATATGATCACTTGGCTATGCACTTGTGAAATTTGAATATCTTAAGATCTGAAATTTTGGGTGATTGGTTTTAAAAGCTAGATCTAAATCAAGGAGAAAAATTCAGGTGAATCTATTGATAATTTGTGATCTCTCGGGTGCATGAACAGATTTGTGGATCTGACTGACTATGACACATTGAAGAACTGTTAATTTGGCCCTAATTAGAAGTTCGCAGGCGATCCACAGTGTGAGTGCGAGGGTACGCAGTGCAGGGGTACGCAGCGTAGTGTGCGAGGTATGCATCGCAGGAGAAAGCATAGTGCGGGGGTACGCAGCGAAGCAGAAGGCGCAGTGTGAGGTACGCAGTGCAGAAGAAGGCACAGTGTGGAGGTACGCTATCAGATAGACAGTGCAGGTGCGGATCTAAGAAGAAGTACGCAGGACAAAAGAACGAGTGGTGTGGAGATACGCAGAGCAGAAGACCGACCAGTGTAGATATTCGCAAGCCCCTCTTGGTGAAGTTGCAGACTTATCTTGAAACATTTGTTGGCTGCTTTTTATCTATTGCTGCAGAGTTCTGGGTTTAGATTTCTGGTATTACTTTTCTGTTTCCAGCATTCTGAAGAGTTGGGTGATTCATTGGTTGATTGTATAAGGAGATTGGGTGATTTACATGTACTTGATGATTATTTGATCTTCTTGGATCCAGTCTGAAAATTAATGAAGTGTGGTCCTTAAAGAAGTAAAAAAAGCTAAGGGGGTTGTAGCTCACTTCCAGGAGAGACTGCAAAATGAGAGAGAGTTGTAGCTCTCTACAGGTTGCAGCCTGCGTACTGGTAAAGGACTGCACCAGTACAAAATCCTTGTACAAGAAGTTTCTAATTGAAAGAAGATAGAGACATATTGCAGCAGGTGGTTTTCACCCACATTGGGTTTCCACCTTATATCTGGTGTTCTTTGCTGTGCCTATCTATTTTTCTTATTCTTGTTCATTATTATATGGCACTGACATACAAATTAATGATCAATATCTGAAGAAGAAATTAAAGTATAAATCTGGAAGGTATATTGAAAAGAATTTGATAATACTAACTCACCCTCCGTCTCAGTATTATTTCCAACAGGAAGCAACTAAGTCCTTTGAACATCTTAAAGAGAGAATGTGCCAGACTTTGGTTTTAGCTACCCCAGACTTCACAAAAACCTTTATGGTTGAATGTGATGCCTCACGAAATGGAATTGGTGTTTTTCTAATGCAATAAGAAAGGCCCATTTCTTTTGAATGTCATCCAATTAAGGGAAAGTATTTACAAAAACCTATTTATGAGAAGGAAATGTTGGCAATTCTACATGCGTTTAAGCAATGGTACCCTTACCTAATGGGAAGACACTTCATGGTAAAAATGGACCATGATAGCCTTAAATACCTCTTGGAACAAATATTATGTTCAGAAAAGCAGAAAAATGGGTCACTGAGATGTTGGGTTATGACTTTGAAATCATCTACAAAAAAGGGAAGAAAAATGTTGTTGCAGATGCACTCTCAAGAAGGTATGTGGATGTGGAAGCATTGCTCTATGCCATTTTGATTATCCAGCCTGACTAGATAATTGAATCAAGGGAGGAATGGAAGAATGATGAAGAGGTGTGGACACTCATTCAAAATTTGCAATAAGATCCAATACATCAGATACATTTATCTAGAAAAATGGCTCATTATAGTACAAAGATCACTTATATATATGTAATAATTCCCAACTCAAACAAAATATTCTTTTGCAATTGCACATCTCTCCTTTAGGAGGGCACTTAGGATTTTTAAAAACGTACCACATGCTCAAGAAGGAGTTTTTTTGGGAGGGCCTTATATTTGATATTCAAAAGTTATTGGTAAAATGTTTGGTTTGGAAGCAAAATAAAGTTGAAACAATTAAGACCCCGGTCTGTTACAACCTTTAGCCATTCCAAGTCAGCATTGGGAGGAGGTATCAATGGATTTTATCATAGGTTTACCCAAGTTTGAAGGAAAGGGTTTCATCATGGCGGTAGTTGATAGAATTACCAAGTATGCCCACTTTGTGCATTATCCCATACTTTCGAATCCAATATAATTGCTACTACATTTATGGAAATAATTCAAAACCTACATGGAAGCCCAAAGATTATTGTAAGTGACAGAGATCCCATTTTCACTAGAAATTTTTGGATGGAATTGTTTTCTTATCTTGGTACTCAATTAGCTCATATCTCATCTTATCATCCTCAATCTGACGGGTAAACTTATATAGTGAACAAATGTTTGGAAGTATATCTTTATTTCTTTATATCCAATAAACAAGCACAATGGGTCAAGTGGTTACCTCTAGATGAATGGTGGTATAACACTTCCTTCCATATTGCAGTAAAAATGACCCCATTTATGGCATTTTATCAATATCATCCACCATCCATCACATCACCTTTAAGAGAAAATTCTAAGGTTCAAGTAGTGAAAGATCATATCACGAATCTACAACAATTTCTCCAACTCTTAAAGGATAAGCTCACTCTAGCATAGAATCGAATGAAACAATAGGAACATCAACATCACAGTGAAAGATTTTTTCACGTAGGAAATTGAGTATTTTAACAGCTACAACTACAGAAAAAAATGTTCCTCAAATGAGTAAAGAAGAATAATAAACTATCACCCAAGTACTATGGTCCTTACAAGGTGTTACGAAAGATTGCTACTAAGGCATAAAAATTAAAGTTTCCTGCATCTTCCTGAGTGCACCTAGTTTTCCACGTTTCATGCTTTAATAAGGTTATTGGTGACAAGATCCCAGTTCAAACAATATTTCTAGACCTTGATGAGGAAGGAAAAATCATATTGGAACTTGAAGCAGTCACAGAAAAAAAGAACCTGAGAGCTACATAATTAATCAATTTAAGATTATCTCATTAAGTGGAAGAACTTACCCGCTGAAGATTCCACACGGGAGGATGAGAATTTTATAAAGAATCATCTAGAACTACTCAAGTTTTTTG
Organism: Pinus taeda; assembly: GCA_000404065.3. Lineage (NCBI taxonomy): Eukaryota > Viridiplantae > Streptophyta > Pinopsida > Pinales > Pinaceae > Pinus > Pinus taeda. The sequence continues at coordinate 67,900 of APFE030539789.1, read as the reverse complement.
GGCAACATTTTTTTCAAGGATAGGGGCATGTTAGGTCCCTATAATACTAGTGTAGCCCCCATATTGTTATTGTTGTGCCCCATAGAGTCCCACTATTATTATTATTGTGTCCTTACATTATTATTGTTATATAAGCTTTGATTATATTGTGACCCCTTAGACTCCTATATATACAAAGGAGGTATTGTCATTTGTATCATCCAAGAATTGTTCATTTATGTGACGTATAGGTTCCCCCCTAGAAGAGGCTATTTCTCAAGTCGTTCATATATATTTTCTTCTATTTTGTGAGTTGGTTGCATAACAAAGATCAACATTGTAGCATTATAGAAATTTGAATACTTCATTGTAGTAGTCATTCTTGAAGACATCACTATAGAAACCATTACTAAAAAGAAATTGAAGACTCCTAGAAGCATCATCAACACTCTTGAAGATGCTCATATAACAACCTCTTCTTCTTTGACAAGTAACTACTCTACCATACTTCATGTCTAATCCTCCTAGCCAAATGAAATCCATTTAAAAAGAAAGAAACAAGCTTGATGGAGCTTCTAATTACAAAGCTTGGAAGAAGAGAATTGATCCATTTCTTAAGGAAAATGAAGTTATCCATTTTTTTGAGGGAAACGTTCTAACACTAGACAAAAATGATGCTCAAGAAATGGCCAAATACAATAAACGAGGAATAACATCTCAAAGGTTTCTCTTTGATCGCATAAAAGACCATCTTATATATATATTTTTTAAGATCTATCCACATCCAAAGAAGTCTACGAGAAATTAGTCAAAATATATTATGTCAATACTACCGGTCAAACAATATCCCTTAGAAATCAATTCTTTGGAACTAGAATATCTAAAGGCAGAGATGTGGCCTCATACTTTGTGAATATATCAGAAATAAAGGATCAAATATAAGAACTTGGAGAAGTGATACATGATTTTGAACTAATTACTTTTGTACTCAATTCTCTACCTCTAGCTTGGAGTGTTTTTGTAAGTGGAATCTATGCAAGTCAAGATACTCCAACATTTGAAGAATTTTGGGCTCTATGTGTTCTAGAAGAAAGAAAGTTAAAGGCCAAGGAATATCATATTGAACCACACATTGAAATCTCTCAAGAATTTTTTGTGAAATCTAAGAAGAAGTTTTGAATATTTGGAAGGGTTTGACCTCATCAAAGAAACAACAACAACAACAAGCCATGTGAAAACCGAGACATGTCTAAAGTGCAATTTTTTGGTTGCAATGAATAGGGAAATTATAAAAGAGATTGTCCTAAGGATCCTAAGATTCATAAGAAAAATAAAATGAAGGAAAGGAATGAAGCTCATGTATTAGAAGATGAAGAAGCTAAAAAGAAACCTAAGGCCGAAGACACCAAGGACCTCTACTATTGAATGTTATAACATGTACTAGGTTTGCAAGCAATTTTTCTTTCATTACAAGATGGAAGTTAGTGTAGAAGTTACAATTACATTTGAAGTATAGAAGACTTTTGGAATTCACAAGTTATGAAATTTTATAAGAATCATTTATTTTTTATAAAATCATAAAAAATGCTGACCTCATAATGGAAGCATTTAACATTGGAAGAAATGGAGTCTACAATTACATATCATCACAAAGATTTGGAAGAAGACATCATATCATTTAGCTAGCAAGGACTACAAGAAATAAAATAGTAGAATCAAGGTAATTATGCAAAATTATAGAAGTATAGCCAACAAAATATTTTATTTCAAGTACTAATATAGCGATACTACCAAATTTTAGCATTTGAATCAAAGGAATGGAGCAAAAGTCCATTCTACAAGAAGAGGATACCACTTATCAATATGCATTAAATTTAGTCAAGAAGCAATATGAAGGCATAAATGAGGTTACTCTTATCACAAAGGAAGAATCTAATCATCTTATTCATAGACATCATCTTCAAAGAAAATTAAAGAAGCAATTTGATCAAAGAATTCAATTAAATGCCAACATGGAAGGACAAAGTACACATACTTAGAAGAAGTTCTTCATGAATACCTTGCAATCAGATATCTGAAAAGGATTCATATATTCATAGGGAGTTGACGGAAGATCATGATACATGTAGGTTAGAATATGTTTGGGAGGAAAGTGAAAAACAAATCCTGATACATTTTGTTCAAGATATATTACTTATAGAAAATTGGAATGAAAGTCAAGTCATTAAAAGTCTCCTAGTTTGTTGATAGTTCATAGATATGTGTCAAACATCATTAGCCTTAGTCGAGTAGCTAACTAATTCGAACCTTGAGTACATTATTAGGAGAACTTATGTTGACAATACTATTGTTTGTTAAAGAATGTGAAGCCAGGTAAAGAGAAGAAAGGCTTCAAAGGGAACTAGCAACAACAATTGATGTGAAGGATCTTACAAATTGGAATTTGGAATAGCATTGATTGGTTTGGAAATAATATACTATTGATATGGTATGGAATCCTAGAAGAATACATAAAAAAATCTAAAGCACTAGAGAGGCAAAAGTTGTGGTCGTTGGTACAAATAGTTATAAAGATGAACTACTTGATGGCACATTGAATTCGATATGAATATTGTCAAACAAATGGGAAGGTTGAAGCTCAATATGATGTGATGCAGATAGAAGTTGATACGCTACAAATAGATCTCTATGAAAGAAACGGTAGCTGATGTATTGATGAATATTTTGAGACAAGCTTAGGCTTGTGGTTATTTCTCCTTGTTTGAGAGGGAGTGAGGATCTTCTCCCTATTTGAAAGAAAGTGAGAGTGGACACGGTATTATTCATGAGTCATGTACCATGGCCAGGACTAATAGTCATAAGCCTAGTAAAGGAATTGGTAAGGAAAATGGTGGATTGGATAAGAATCTGGGACATATATTCTTTGAGGATTTAATCCATGATAATAATAGTGTTAAGGACCGATATTTTCCTAGTGTCAAATATTGTGACAATGGATTAGGAAGTAGTCCTATGAGGACATACCTAGCGAACATCTAGATGTTGTATGTGTCTGAGAGGTTGTGGTGTCCATATTTATGCCTCCCAACATTGTGCTTTGATCTAGTGGAGAGACAAAGATTGTTAGTTAAGGCCTTACTATTTTCAAAATGTTGGCTATGATGATACGAATCATCATTACTGCTTATTAATCGAGATCCTTTCTTATATGAATATTTCAACTTGAGATTGTCATATTGATTCATTATGAATACCTCCCTAGTTAAGATGGAATGTTGAAAAATATAACTAGTGTTGGTCTTCATAATATAATAAAATGTAGTTTTTATATTCATTATTATTTTATTTATTGGTCAACACATGTTCTTCATGCTTTTCGAGTCAAAACAAAATTTATTGTGATTCAAAAGAAATTTATTTGAGTCAAGTCTCATTTGGACTTTCGAAAGAAAAAGAAAAATAATTTTTGTCTTGAGTCAAAATGTCAACCATGAGACCAAGTCGATTGACATCCATGGAAAAGTTAGAACTAAGGGAAACTATTCAACCCTCCTGGACATTTGTATATAAAGTCAACTCAACCACTTTAGAGACCAGTAAAAAAACAACATAACAAATCAATTTATGTACAGGAAAAGGAAGAAAAATTAGTGAAAATCAAAAGAGAGAGAAAGAGAGAGAGAGTAGTCAAAGGAGAGAGAAAACGAGTTGTTTCCGCCCTTACTTTTTCCACACATGAAATGTTTTTTTGGTTTTTTAGAGGTTGTTATAGGGAAAAAATTCATCCTTCATTGTTAAGACAAAGATTATCTATGGTTTGACTATATTTCAGAGGTTTCACTAGTGTTAGCCTTGTTGACTTTGATTTTGTTGGAGGAGACTTGGAGGAGGGTTGACTTGGGTTCACTATGAAAACCTTGGCCTTGGGTCATGGATATCTCATTTTGATTTAACTCTATAAGAAGAGGATTGTTTTGGTTTTACCCCTTGTGTGGTTTTTCCTTGGATTGGAGCCTAATATCTTGTGTTCTTTGTGTTGAGAAGTGTAGAAAGAAAGTCTCAATTTGAATTTTCCTTAGTCAAATTGAGAAAAATAGAATGTCCACATCAACAGACAACTTGGAGGTACTTAAATGAGGTAACATGGCTCTCTTCACATAGTTAGCTAAGTAAATTCAAGTTAGAGGGCTTGGAGTTCAGTTATTTCCAGTTGTATTTAGTTAGACTAGTTCTAACTATTGATAGAACTAGTTGGGGGTTAGTTGTGCAGTGGGACATCATTCTAAGTCAATGATCATCTAGTTAACTATTCAATCAACCAAAAATAGCTATTGCATGTAGAGAACTCAAGTTCCCCAGCTGTGGTGGAGTTTCCAAGGGTTTGCAACATTAGTTGTAGACTAGTCTTGAGTGTATAGTTATTGCATGCAGTCAGAGATGCAACCTTGGGAATTTCATAATCAATTGGAAGAAAATTCCTATAAAATAGGGGCCTAATTCCTCAGGATTTTCACAAGGAAATAGGGGCTGAAGCAGACATAAGAATTGACTAAGTTTGGTTTCGAGTGTCTCATTGAGAAGGGAGAAATGTTATTCACTTGCAGGTTGAGATCAAAGCGAGAAAGAAATTGTAATACATTTCCTATTATCTAATTAATGCAAGAAATCTTAAGGGCTTTTTACCAGTTGGTTTCTCCTAGATAAATTTGTGTACTTGTGTATGTGATTGATGCATGTTTGCAAATGTTGTCCTAAATTGTGAATTAATTTCCATAGAGAAGTACAGTAGAATTCAATCTCCTAATTTAATTAAATTTCTTCAGTAGTTGCAATTCTATCACCATATTCATATATAGTACCAGAGTAGGATTCAATTTAGAATAATAATTTTGAATTTTTTCCTTAGGAGTTTTGAATTTGCAGCTTCAGGGTAGTAGGATTTCTTCAGATTTGGGAGAATGACCTTCAACGAACTGAGATTAGAGTATGCCTTGGAAAGCATATTGAATTGCATTGCCTAGAAGGATCACATGGAGGCAGTGCTTGATGAAAACAGATTGTTGGAATATTTCAAGACAGACATTCCAAAACCGAGATCAACTAATTCTCATAACATATCCCAATGGATCAAATATGTATCCAATGCGAGGAGAATAATATTGGAGGGAGTGCGAGACCAAATTGTCTAAAATATCCATGGAAAGGAAATTCCTTTCTCAATGTGGAAGGAATTGATAGAGCATAATAGTGACAATAAAAAACTAGTCCTTAAAGAAAAACTTTGAAACATTAAGATGCAAAAGAAGGATACTATTCTGTAGTATCTCACTAGGTTTACACAAGTTCGAGATGAGCTTGGACGAGTTGGTTTGAATGTTACAAAAGATGACCTTGTGAGCTTATCTCTTCTGGACCTTCTCAAAATTTCGTATAGCTACTAGGACTTGGTGAACAGAAGGTAGAAATTACCAAATTGGGGATGCTTATGGTCCAATGTGGTAAAAGAAGAGATTAGGAAAAATAACAGAGATGGAAGTTCATCTAAGAGAAAATTTTGCATTGGTTGGAAAGGGGAAGAAGGGAGAAGGGAAGAAATCTCAAACCAATTTAGAATATGCCAAGGGGGAAGAAGAAAGACTTGACAAAAATAAAATGATTCAATTGTCATGAATTTGGGAACTATTCTACAAAGTGTCCACTTAAAGATCCTTGCAAGAAGAACTCAGGAGGAGTAGAAGGTGAAGCATTGGCTTCATAGTTAAAGCTATACTTCAGCTTGATCACATGCATGGCCAACACTATGATGGCGAGTGTGTGGTACTTGGACTCGAGTGCCTCATTCCACATGACAAGGTGTAGAGGTTTTTTCATTGACATAGAGGAGAAAGATCTCCAGATGCATATTGAGCTTGCAGATGATGGAAGGTGCAATGCTACGAGGATTGGTATAGTTACCTTTAAGAGGGATTTTGGATCTCGTCTTCACCTTAAATATGTCACATTCTTTCTAGGCCTAAAGAAGAACCTAATCTTTATAACAGTTTTGGAAGACCGCGACTATGATGTAATCTTCAGTAAAGGTAAATCCTTTCTACGCCATATAACTACTGGACAGGTGAATTAGATCAGGTTTCATGTGAAGAACCTGTATAAACTTGATGTGGAAGATTGCGTTCATGTGTAGAACTTGTATAAATTGATGTGGAAGATTGTCATGCATTAAGAAGTAAAGCAGAGAAAGTGCAAAGACATGATGTTGGTGAGCTCTGGCACATGATATTGGGCCACTTGCATCATGAAACCTTAAAAATTATGCAGCAAATAACTATTGTCCTCCCTAAAGGACCACTTGAGCAGCAGGATGTCTGCAAGCTTTGTATCTCGGGGAAGTATGTGAAATCCACATTCCACGATCGAGACACTATAGCAAATGTATTCTTGGAGAGAGTCCACTCTAATGTTTATGGACCCTTCTTGACAACCTTCACTACCAAAAATAAGTACTATGTAATTTTTATTGATGATTTCTCAAGGAAGTGTTGGATATTTTTCATGTAGAACGATGCGACATTCTCAAGGTTAGTAGAATTCAAGGCACTAGTTGAGAAAGAGACTAGAAAGAAGGTGAAGGATCTTAGAAGTGATAGTGGAGGTGAGTATGTTTCAAATGACTTCAAGGATTTTTGTGTGAAATAAGACATTCAAAGAGAGCTCATAGAACCCCACAACCCATAGAAGAATGGTGTAGTTCAGAGGAAGAACCAAAGCATTATGGGAGTTGTGAGAGCTATGCTACATGACCAGGGTTTGCCACTACATTTGCTGGTAGAGGCATGTAACACGACAATCTACTTCTAGAATTGGAGTGCAATATCTGGCTTTGTGCAAACCATTTCATACATTAAGCTTCCAATTGTTGATGCATCTGAAACTTTAGACATATAATCCATCTCTTCTTAACTCTTGGGACACATCTCCTTACTCAGTTTGAAATGGCTAGCCAAAGGTGTACTAACTAGTTTTGCATTCTACACACGAAGTCTTTCCAACACCTTTTTTATGTACTCACTTTGAGACAATATTAATTTGTGATTTTTCCTGTATCTAGTTATTCTCATACCAAGGATTTGTTTTGTAGCACCCAAATCCTTCATTGGAATTGAATTTTCCAATTATCAATTGAGCACATTTATTTCCTACATGTTAGACCCTACAACAAGTATGTCATCTACATACAATAACGATATAATATAGCTTTCATCATTTTTCCTTTTGAGATAAACATAATGATCATAGTGACATCTAGTATAACCTTGTTCAGACATAAACCTGTCAAATTTTAGATACTACTGCCTTGGAGCCTGTTTTAAGCTGGCATACAATCTCTTCTTCAACCCATGCACTAGTTTCTCATTCCCTTTGACCTCACATCCTTGTGGTTGTTGCATATATATCTCTCCCTCCAAATCCCCATAGAGAAAGTTCGTCTTTACATCTAATTGCTCAAGATGCAAATCTTATGCTACTACTAGAATTAAAATAGTTCTGATTGAAGTCATTTTAACAATAGGAGAAAATAGTCATCAAAGTCTATACCTTTCTTCTGTGAAAAACCCTTCACCACAAGTCTAGCTTTATACATTTTTCTACCTCCATCCTCTTCCTTCAACCTGTAAACCCATTTATTCTACAATGTTGTTTTACCTGTAGGCAACCTAACTAGGTCCCAAGTCTAGTTATGTACTAAGGAGTCCATCCCTTCTTTCATGGATGGTTACCACTTCTTCCAGATTTCTACCTATATTTCTTCTTCATAACATTCCAGTTCACTAGAATCAGCCAATAATACATAATATAACGAAGGAGATTATCGTTCAGGGGGTCTACTTATCCTGGGAAATCTTCTAACACCACTTTCAAGTGTTTGAGGTGCTTGTTGCCATTGTGGTTTTTGTTGTTGTTGTTGTTGTGGTTATTGGTTAGTATGATTTTCAAGCACATTTACTTTTTTGGTGATCTATTCAAGTACCGTGTATTCTCTTTTTTCTTTTTCTTGTTTTTTTTCCTACATCTAATCCTTATACAAGTCCTTTTCATTGAATATGACATCTCTACTCCTAAAGATTTTGTGATTTTCATAATCATAAAATTGATAACCAAAATCATTAACACCATATCCAATAAAGGTACATTTATTTGATTTTTCCTCAAGGTTTGTTCTATTTTCTTTATTAATGTGGACAAAGGCTTCACAACTAAAAATCTCTAAAAATGAGTAGTTTACCTTTTTACCTGTCCATGGCTCCTCTAGAATACCACCATCCAAGGAACTTGAAGGTCCTCTATTTATTAGATAAACAACAATATCTACATCATCTTCCTGAAATTGTAAAGGAAATCCTGCATGCAATCTCATGCACCTTGCATGCTCCATGATTGTCCCGTTCATTCTTTTTGACACACCATTTTCTTGTGGTGTTCCTAGAAGTATCTTCTCTCTACAAATTCCATGCTATAAACAATACTTATCAAACTGTTTACTGGAATATTCACCTCCATTTTCTGATCTGAGACACTTCAACTTTTTTCCTGTCTCATTCTCAACCAAAGCGTTCCATTTCTTGAAAGTATCAAATACATCAGATTTATTTCAAATACAATAAATCTAGGTTTTCCTGGTTGCATCACCAATAAAAGTAACATAATATAGAGAGCCACTGAGAGATGATACCTGAGTAGGTCCCCATAAACTATATGCACAAGCTCTAATTTTTCACTCTTGTTTTCTTTCCCAACTCTGAGAAATCTGACTCGCCTCTATTTTCCATAAACACAGTTCTCACAAAATTCCAAATCAACATGCCTCAAACATCGCAACAAATTTCTTGAGTGGATAATTTGCATCTCCTTCTCACTCATGTGCCTGATCCTATGATGCCACAAGTTTGTATCTGCACTTGTGAAGGTTAAAGCATTAACAAAATTAGAAATACCATTTCATAAATACAATGTACCGACCTTTTCTCCTTTTTCTATTACCAGGGCTCATTTAGTGACCTTTTAGGTTTTATCACACTCCATACATACCAAGAGTTTGGAGGCGGTCGTTATGAAAGTTGATCTCAAGAAGGCATATGACTGCATGGACTGGTCTTTCCTCAAGATTGTGCTGGTGAAGATTGGGTTAGATATACTCAATGTGGAGTGTTTATAGCATCCATGACAAGGGCATGGCTTGTTGTTCTTATAAATGGATACCCAAAAAAAATTTTCTAGGCCAGGAGGGGACTGAGTGAGGGGTATTATCTATCGCCATTACTTTTCATTCTGGTTATGCATGGCATTAGTAGGAAGATAAATGTGGCTAGAAATTTGGGGATATTTTATGGATTGAGAATGACAAGGGAGGTCATAATTTCTCAATAATTTTTTTATATGACATACTTACTTTTGGGATGTTATCCAGGGTACAATGGTTGATATTACATAAATATATTCCATCATTATAGTTAAGCTTAGAGATTACTAGTAAATGGTCAGAAATTCATCCTTCTTTTCTCTAATGGTGATCAATATGAGATAGACTAAGTTGTAGGAATTTTTAAAGTGGGAACCAAGCAACCTAAGGAGTATTTTACATATTTGGGCTTTAGAATAAAGCCAAACAATTACAAGTTCGGGCATTGGGAGTGGTTGCTCACAAAATTCCATAACAAAATTAAATGTTGGACTGATCATTGGCTTTCTCTTGGAGGTCGATACACTCTGTAACAAGTCGCATGTTGGGAGCGGGATCCCCCAAGGATAGTTTTGGGGTTAAAAGCCCATGATTTGGTCAAATTTTGTAATAAACTTATAAAGAATCTGCATTTTGTGGTCACGGAGTGCGAAGATGACATTAGTCATAAAGGGTTGTCTACTCTTAGTTTTGTAAAGTAAAGTCAGTTGTAAGAGATCTACCCATGGTCTACAGACCATGGGATTGTATAAAAAGAGCTAAGCTCTAAGTAGTTTTAGAGACAAAAAATGATGTAAGAGAGTCATAGCTCTAATGTAAGAAGTCTAAGTTTTGGGTCATAGAGTAGGTACAGGCTTTGCAGCTGAGTGCGCAGAGGCTTAGGGTGGAAGTCCACAGCTGAGTGCGCGGACCCCTGTGCCTGTGTGCACAGGGTGGATAGAGTTTGTAATCACTTAAAGATATCAATAAAGAGAAGTATTCTACAATTTCTGAGCCTTTGTTCCAATTTATGCATCTTGTCATTTTATGTATGAACTTCCTTTTTAAGGCTTATATGATGTGCAAATGAATGCAATTACATTGGATAACTGAACGCAATTAAGGATATCTGTTTACATGATACTAACTCTGATTATCTACTAAGATGAGTAAGACCCTTTGACTATTTTATGAATCTGCACGGTACGCTACCATAGCACCGTGAAAGTACCTGAGCTGCAGGTTAGGGCTACACAAACGTCAATCATACCTTTTCGTGAAGGTAATGAGGGGCAGAATAGAGGGCTCGTCTGGTGGTGAGCTCCAGTATTACAACAACAATGCTGCAACTCCTGGGACTCCCTTCTTTACTTTTATCAACCCGGTAGTTCGTAACAAACTTGGAAGCGACGGTGCTGTATGCACAAGTACTAGCTCTTGCCGCAGCTGTCACTTGGTCAGCTGGCACAAGTCTGCTAGGGGCTCAAGCTAACTTCTATGAGCTCTGAGAAGAGGCTGATTAACTAATGGATGGAAGCTAAACTATTTGCAGAAGGAAACTGAAAAGCTAAAAGCAAACGTAAACCCTAGCAAACCCTGATTTTACCAGCTAGCTCTACTGATGCAAGAAAGAGGATGCAAGCTACTGAGAGAGATGCCATTGACTTCTAAGAATATGAAATGCATGTATCTAAGCTATGTCTATAACAAAATTTGAAAGAACCATCTTTTTGTATTTTTGAATAAGTTGTCAGAATTATCATGCATGCGATTTAACTCTTTTTTACTGTGCAAAGGTGGATTGGTGAGAGGAATGCTTGGAAGAGGTCGGGAAGGTTCAGAGAGGGCCTAAGGGGTCCCTAGCACCCTTCTTGAGAGTTTCACATAGTTTGGCCTTCAAGAAACTGCTTTCGTGAGCTTCTACAAGAAGTCTGCAAGGGTTCTACACGATGTCTGGAATTTCTACAGGATGTCTGTAATTTTCTACAAGATGTTCAGAAATCGGATTTTGGAGCATGAATGGAGGGAAAAAGGTGGAGGAATGAGTATGGAGGTGAAATAGGGGTGTAGGGGAGTTCAAGACTTGGAGGATGGAGTTGAGGAGTGGCGCAGATGGTTAGATTTGTTCAAGGAGGGATGAAACGATGTTGCGCAAGAAGATGAGAATCATGGCAAAGTAAGCGAATGAGGCAAATGTAAGGTAAGGGTTCTAAGTGAAGGATGAAGCCGGTAGGTTGGATGGAGTATGAGTAGGTAAGGAAGGCTAACAGGTACTCTGCAAGTGGTTTTTCAAACTGAACAAACAAACACTTATAAAACCTATGACCTAGTTACTTCACTCTATTCTGACCTAAGTAACAGCAAGAGGAAATGAACAGAAGTTTATTCAAAATGAAATGCATGAAATAACTATACAACTAAGCAATCATAAACTGAAGAATTTAAACACTACTAATATCAGCATCTGCAAATGAGGATTCCAACACTAAGAATTGCATGACAAAGCAAAACAACGTTTTTGTTGGCAGCAATGTCACCTTTGTCCCAGCTCACGATCCCACTGAGGGAGAGGTGAGATCAGAGGTGCTTGATGGCCTTTCTCTGGAGATATTCCCTGTTACTAATCTATCAACTAAATCTGAGCATGCAAAATCCTATCTGATCATTAACCATGACCTATGTAATCAACAAGGTGTTAATCTACTAAAGAGAAATTATTTTGCACAGACATAAAACCAAATAACAATACATGAAGGAGGCCTTGGCTCTTAGGTTGGGCCCAACCCCAAGAGCTACAGGCTCCTATAAAAAAACTCAGAGCTGATGCCAAATAGAACTGCTTTTCATTATCCAAAAATAATCATCACAAGGAAGTTATACAACAGTAGCTACAAGAAAACGAGCTGGGAAAATGACAACACTCTAGTGCAAAATTACAACAGTTCCAAAAGTAAACTACGAAGGCTGAGGCCTTCTTATTTATACATTACGAGGGGCCTAGAAGCCCTCCTAAATTCCAAGGACTCGACTATTCCAACTACAGTAAACAGTCACTCTTCCCAAAGCTGCTTGGCTACCTTTAAGATTCCTTTTGGTGGCCTGTTGAGCTCAGAGTTGAGGGTGAAGATTTCGAGGAAGGGCCATTTAATGCCAGAGACAACCCCCCTATGAATCCTCACCTCAAGCTTGGTTGTCACCTATCCCATAATTGCTTGGTTTTGCTCCAAAACTTGTCCAAAAAAACCTGAAATAACCACGTATTAGCCTCCCTAGTAGAGTGACCACCCTTATTCGTTCAAACAACATAAACATACTAAAAAAACATGCATAATCTATGAAAAATGGAGGATTGAACAAGGACAATTAGGCAAAATGAGCCCAATAAGTTACCCAATTCGGGGCTCATCATCACCCCCCTGCTAAATGGGTTGCTCATCCTTTGAGCAACTAGTTCAACTCATCATCTTGGATAGCCTTGATCGCCTCCCTCACATCTCAGGCCTCTGAAGTGATATCTTCTTTACGGTCATGAAATCCTGCTTTGCTTTCCACTTCTTCCCACTGCTTGTGCTTCTCCTCTTCTCTAACTCCTTCTAACAACCCCAAAAGAAAGGGAGGACTAAATTTGAGGCTGATCCAGCTGGCCTGAAGATTCTGCATGGATTGTTTGTAGAGAGGCACTCTTGCTAAGGCCTCCCTCATCCTTGTGGAGGCGTGGTATTCTTTAATCTTTAGGCTGTGGGACAGTGAATTCCACCTTCGAGAGCAAGCATGAGTACAGTTATCCCCCAGCCATCTCTCCATGTCATCAAAATGGGCTATGGCTTGGTCTTGTCATCCCATGTAATCTGGTAGGGCCTGAGGGTCATTGGCCAAGTGCTGGTGGGCGGATATCAATGCTAAAGGATCCTCCGGTTCTGCTCTAATCAATAATGGCTCATGTAGCTCTTTATTCTTAATGTTTTGGACCTCTGCCGCTCTCTTTTCTTCATGATTTAGCCAAGAGGCCATGGCCATAAGTTTTACGTCCCCTACCGCAGCGTTAGGGTCCCACGAGTTCATGTTAGGAAGGGCTAAGTTGTGTAGGTAAAACTCTGATAGCCTGGCCTTGTCTTTGGATGAGCTGCTGTCACATAGAGCCACGAATTGAGAGTAGTTTTGAAATGGAGTGATACCTCTTTGTGCCAAAGTGTTGATCTGAAACTGCAACCACTCATCCTTGAGGTATAGGGCATAGGATTTGGCCGGCTGCCTACACTACAGAGCTTCCATTGCCCAACTGGCCATGCAGGCCAGTTGGGCCTCCTTTTCTTGTACCTGCTGTTTTAAAGACTGTATCTCCAGGCCTGCTTGCAATTCTTTTTCCTGTAGCTGCCGATTCAGTGTCTCAATTTCAGCCTGCATCCCTTCCCTTCTCTGTTGTTCATCAGGTGTTTCATTGGCTGTTGTGAGCTCCTCCTATTGCTGTTGTCTGCCCAAGGTGTGGGGCCTATCCTCCATAAGGTGTCCCTGTAACTGTAGTTGCTGTTTGAGCAGCTCATTTTCTTCCTAGAGCTTGGCCCGCTGGCTGCTTTCTACATGCCGTACCAAAGCCAATTCTTTCCTTGCCTCTTTGAGTTGTTCCTCCAAAGGACCTATATCTACCACACCCTTGGACTTGGCAATTTTTATCCAAGTGTGGGTCCTCACTCTCTCTTCCTCTAGTGCAAAGAAGAGCGGCACTGCAAATTTTTGGGGAATTATCCTTCCTGCCTCCAACAAGTTGTAGTAAGAGCCCAGGTTGGGTTGGGGGCTTGGTTCCTCAATTTTCTCAGTCTTTTCCTCCTCCTGGGATGATGTAGCTACCTTCTCTTCCAACTCTTCGGTCTCCTTTAGCCTAGCCAATGTATCCTATAGAATTGTCTTAGCATCCTGTAGAGAGGCCTTTGTGTCAGCATCCAGGTGGATGTCTTCGGGCTCCCCTGTTCATAAGTGATGGATGCCTTGGAGGGGGACCTCTCCTTTTGTGTAGCTGGGGTGTCTACAATCGTGATTGGTTCTCTTGACGGTGGCTGGGGTCTGCCAGTATTTATCCTCATGCTCCTTCTTGCCTTAAAATACATAGAAGGCTCCTTTTTCCTCTTCCCTTTTTACTTTGGGGTTGTGCTTAAGGCAGCCAGCACTGCTGCTACCTCCCTGGCCAAGATCTCGGGTGATTTCTCCTTTTTCTCCTCTGCCTTCATACTTCCTGTAGAAAGTCCTGTGCTCACTGTTTTCTAGCTTCCTGTAGAAACGGTTTTCTGGCTTCCTGTAGAAATGGTTTTCACTGTTTTGGCCTGCTTGGCTGGGGCTGCCTTCTCTTTCAATTTTGGTGTGGTTGCCTTGGGTGTGCCCTCACTTTCTTGGACTTTTTCAGTCCTCTGCCCTGATTTGCAATCGTTTCTCCCTTGGTGTTGGTGCCTTTATTCCACCCACAGTTTTGGGCTCGGCAGCTTGGCCTTTCTCTTGTTTCTCTTCTTGTTCTTTCTATGGTGGTCTGTCCTGGGTTCCCTTACCCTTGGATTTCTTTTTGGCTTCAAGGTGTTTCCCTTCTTCACTACTTGATGAGGTGAGTTCCTCGACCAGAATTCTTATATCATCATCTTTGGACATATTGCAAAAAATTTCCTAGGAGAGGGGGACAATGTAGGTATGGAGGCCATCCTCTACCAGAAGCTTGATGAGCCCATGATGGGCTAGCTGATCTGGTGTCCCTTCCTTCAGTTTTGTGCCACATTCAATCAATGATTGCAAGAGAAAATAGGGTATGCTTAACTTCTGCTCTGGGGGTAAATCCAACCCATGTCTTAGTTCTTTTAGAAACCGGAAATGATAGCCGTAAACAATACTGAACCGCCCCCCACAGGTAATGTATTTCATACTTTGGAGACTGGATTCACTCCACAGAGGATGTAAACTGGCCCTCCTTACCCCATTCTTATCTTCTGCAAACTGTTCCTATTGTAGGAAAAATTCTTTCTCGGCTTTTTGGCCTAGTCCTCTCTCCTCTTTGCTCCAGGGTATCCCCAATGGCAGGTCAGTGACTCGGCTAATGAATTCAGGGGTTAGCTTTAAGGTCAACCCTCTGAAATTCACAGTGGCTAGTGTCTTTGATTTAGGTTGCAGAGACAACAAGAATTCTTCCGTTATTGCATCGTCGTGTCCCTGAATTTTGTCACAAAATGCCATCCAGTTGGCACGGGTGAAGAGGTCCACTACTGCGGGGTGTTCATGCAATTTTCTGGAATCCGAGGGTTCCTTCTTGATAAACCCTCCTGGCATGGTGAGAGTACTCTGTTTTGGCTTGTGCTCTGATCAGAAATGAGTATTCTGTTTATGGTTTCCTCCCATGAGCTTTGAAGACAGTATCCCTCAGGTGTTTATATTTCACTTTGCACCAATTCTGTGGTTATAATGCTATCGCTGCCCAAAACTCGACTGTCAAAATGGAATTAGACTCCCATAGACAGAGTGTAGAGCTTAATTTTCCCCAGTATGCATTCAACCACATAAAAGTCACATTTTTCATGCACAGGTTTTAGCCCTCACAGCGGTTTATCGTTTCTATAGGAGGAATTTCTTAACAAGAACCGTGGAGGAGAATTTGATGCAAAACCACTTGAAAATTTCCGTGTATCACATAGGCAACCTATTGTTCTTGACCCACAGGCAGACTTGCTTCTAATTCTCCTACTCCAGATAGTTTAATTCACCACCTTTCGAAATATCATGCATGGGAATGGTGTTTTCGAGCCTACCTCTCTTCGAAACTCCAATTTTGGCACAGGCAGTCGAGGTTTCTCTACTCTGGGAGGCTATGCCATGTTTCCTTTAGAGCTCCTTCCTGTAGAGAGCTTTGTCGGGTACTGGAGGATGTCACGATGCTTCTAAACGAGCCTGGAACATGGAAGGATTTTGAAACGTGCTGAGAAGCTCGGGCTAACAAACCGCAGAGGAGGAGGATGCGTACTTTGCTGAAAACGGTTGCAAGTGTAAATGATAGCTGTTCATCGTGAGTTCTTGGCCAAGCAATTTCGAATTATGGCGCAATTCCTGGTGAGGGGGTGAGGTGTCTAGGCCGATACGTTAGCCAATGTAACGGCCATTATTCTCCTGCGTGTCTCTGGCCGTCATTACTTCCCCTCTGCCATTAACCGCCGCCACCATTATCAGTCTGCTAATTTCCTGACTGGACACTTCCCACGTGTCGGCTGCACATCTCTTTTGCGTAACCGAGCTCGTTCGGATCCCACGAGGCCATTCGACTAACTGTGGGTGGCCAGTGGACTGGCCACCGAATTCGTTCAATCCGCACCATTTCACAGACATGCAGTTTTCAAAGTAGAGTCTATGCAATTTGACGAATAAGGTTAGACAGTTACCTGTATGGGCATGGACGTGTTCTGTAGGCTTCAGGACATGGAATGATGGCTTTTCTCACTTATGCTTTGTTCATAGGCGCTTGAACTCCTTCTTTCATTGGCTGATGCTGTATGCATGGCTTCGGGACTCGATCCTCTGGTCGTAAACGCTGCATGCACAGGCTCTGTTTGATTTCAGCTGTTGAGGAGGTGTTCACGTTCGAGCGAAGCTTGTTGCATGTTCCCTGTGACGATTTCGGCTACTATTGACTCCATAGTATGTACTCTAGATGGATCAGCTGCTACAAGATTCTTGTAGGACATCCTGTAGCTGCTTCTCCTCCTAGGATGCAGGATAAACAAGTAGGGTTGCATTAACTAATGAAGAGTCTAGGTGGAGCTTGAACGGGTAGAGTGTGAGAGCCTTTGTTGCTTGATTTTTTTACTTGAAATTTTCCTCTTTTTCTTTGCTGTCAACCTGAGGAAAACAGGGTTTCTGAAATGACTGTGCATGAACACACGACCAGGTGGGTGACAGAGGTGTCAAGAGATGGAATAGGGTGCCACATGGTGTTGGATTGGATAGAGGTGTGGCCTTAGGTCTAAGAAACTGATCCCAACCATCAAGTTCCCTCTCAAACTTGAATTTGGCTCGTTCGAAGGTTCTATAGGATGTTTCCTATAGAAATTCAGGACTTCCTGTAGAAAAGCCTGTAGCTTCCTATAGAAAAGCCTGTAGCTTCCTGTAGAAAGCCCAGAACTTCCTGTAGAAGGCCCAATCTCAACCTGAATGTGACCAAATCCTAGGAGAGGTGAGTGGCCATGGAGGGGGTGTCTGAAGGGGTGTCCTTGAGCCTGGTATGAACCCCTGTCCTCATTTTGTGTGCCCTCTTTTCTTGCAATGTAGGATGTCCTGCAACCTGCAATTACTTCACAGAGATTAGTCATGTTTTCCTTTTTCTTTTTTTTCTCTTTTTTTCTTTTTTTTTCTTTTCTTTTTTTTTAATGAGACAACGAGGGTTCCTCAAAGAGGTTTTCACCCTCACTGTCTGCCCTGGGTGCCTCAAAGAGGTTTTCACCCAAGGATCTTTTTATTCCATATTTTTTATTTCTCTAGGGACAGCTAGGGTGCCTCCATGAGGTTTTCACCCTCACTGTCTGCCCTGGGCGCCTCAGAAAGTTTTTCACCCAAGGATCTTTTTTATTTCTGTTTTTTTTTATTTATCAAAGTGTGGGTGGAATAGGGGCAGAGCCCTACTCCACTACCAGCACTGATTTTTCCAAAGTTTCAATGAACTCTTACTTCGAAAGAGGTTTCCTGAAGATCTTCAATCGATGCCCATTGACAAGCATGGGGATGGCTTCTTCATCAATGGTTTGGATAAGGACTGAACCATTGTCATTACACTTCTCCTGCATATGGTCCTAGCCATCTTATCCTCATCTTTCCTTTGAAACCCTTGTATCTTGAGTCATACAGCAGCGCCCAATCTCCCTGCTAGAATTGGTTTTCATTAAGGTGCCATTCGTGCCATATCTTCCTCTGAAGTTCGACTACTTCTGAGTGGAGGAGGGCCTACATTCTTTGTTCATCTAATCCATTCAACTGTAGTAATCTTTCACATTGAGCATGGCTGAGATCTAGGTCCAGCTGAGCTGCCACCCTCAATGTGTTATACTCGAACTCTATGGACAACAAATCTTTCTTCCCGTAGACCAACTCATAAGGCGTGAAACTGGTTGTAGTTTTCCAAGTGGTGTTGTAGGCCCAGGTGGCCTCAACCAGGCGATCTGCCCAATATTTTCTGCTGCTGCTCACCACCTTAGTCAAAATCCCTTCCAATGCTCTATTAGTGACTTCCACCTGTCCATTTGCTTGGGGATGGTATGGGGTGGAAGTCCTGTGCTTGATCTTGTGATGAGCGAGCAAATCTTCAATCAGGTTGGAGGTGAACTAGCTTCCTTGATTAGTGACCAACTCTCTTGGGTAGCGAAACTTGTAGAAGATGTTTTCCCTTAAGAACTCAACCACCTTCTCTTCTGTTGCTGCCTTGATTGCCTTTGTTTCTGCCCACTTTGTCAGGTAGTCGGTGCACACAATGATGTAAGACCTTTGCTTTGAAGGACGGCTGATAGGTCCCACGAAATCCATGCCCCACTTCTCAAATGGCTCGAAAGTCACTTGAGGTTGGAGGGGCATTTCATCGCTTGGAGTAGGTTTCCCCATCCTCTGACATCGTTCACATTGGCTGATGTATCTTTTGACATCTTGATGAAGAGTAGGCCAATAGTAGCCAGCCTGTAGAATTTTGAAGGCGGTCATTTTTGCTGTAAAGTGGCCTCCACATGGTCCATCGTGACAGGTTAGGAGGATGTCAAAGACTTCCTCTTCCCTAACACAACGCCTCAAGATCTGATCTGAGCCAAGTTTAAATAGGTTGCCCCTGATCCAAGTGAATGGGGCACTCTTCCTCACGATTCTGCTCTTCTCCTTTGAGGACAGATGCGGAGGGAACTGTGCTGAGACCAAGCAGTTTGCTATATCAGCAAACCATGGAGAGAGTACTGAGATAGCAAACAAGTGTTCATCCGGCATCTGGTCATCCACTGTCCCTTCCTCACCTGCAGGCAAATCCAATCTAGATAGGAAGTCAACAACAACATTTTCCTTACCTGGCTTGTCAACAATAGTCAAATTAAATTGCTGCAACAAAAGTAACCATCTAATCATACGAGAATTCACATCAGGTTTATTCATTAAATATCTAATCGTAGCATGGTCAGTGTGTACAAATGTTTGATAACCAGTGATGTAGTGTCTGAACTTGTTTAAGGAATGGACTACGGCCAGGAACTCTTTCTCGGTTACCGTATAGTTCATCTCTACCTTGGACAGGTTTTTTCTAACAAAGTATATGGCATATGGCAATTTCTCCTCAACATGTCCTAAGGCTGCTCCTATGGCATTGTTTGAGGCATCAGTGTGGATGTGGAAAGGTAGGGCCTAGTTTGGACCTCTCAAAATCGGGGCAGATACTAGCTTACCTTTCAACTCATCCAGAGCCCCTTGGCAGTCATTAGTCCATTTAAATTCGACATCTTTTCCCAAGAGGCTAAACAATGGCGAGGCTAGCTTACTGAAATCTTTGATGAATCTTCTATAATATCCAGCCAAGCCTAGAAAACTCCGAACATCTCTCACCTTTTGAGGAGGTGGAACCTTCTGGATGATAGAAATTTTGTTAGGATCCACCTACAATCCTTGCTGAGAAATGGTATGACCCAGCATGGTCCCTTCAGTCATCAGAAATTCACATTTTTCAGGACTGAGGGACAGGTTCATCTCAATGCACTTGCTTAAAACTTTTCCCAGGTTGGACAAGGCTTCTTGGAAGTTAGACCCATAAGGAGTAAAGTCATCCATATAGATTTCCACCACATCATGAACCAGGTCAGTAAATATGCTCAATACTGCTCTCTGGAAAGTGGCAGGAGCGTTGCATAGCCCAAAGGGAAGGACTCGATAGGAAAAGGTACCCCATGGACAAGTGAAGGTGGTCTTATCTTGGTCTTTTAGGCTGATTTGGATCTGATTATACCCGCTAAACCCATCTAGGAAAGAAAAGAACTTCTTCCCTGCTAGTCCATCCAACACTTGATCTATGAAAGGCAAAGGGAAATGGTCTTTCCTGGTGGCCTTGTTAAGTTCTCGGTAATCTACACAGATTCTCCACTTCCCGTTTTTCTTGGGCACAAGCACTAGAGGTGAAACCCACTCACTATCGGAGATGGGGTAGATGAATCTTGCATCCAATAACTTTTGCAATTCCTCTTTGACAATGTCTTTAAGGGATGGATTCATTCTCCTCTGAGGCTGCCTGACTGGTTTACAATCCTCTTTAATGTAAATATGATGGGTACAGACTGAAGGATGGACTCCTTTCATTTCCTTATAACTCTAGGCAAAAGCCTCCAAATGGCGGTTCAACAAACTACACAGCTCCTTCTCCTGGGAGGGAGATAAGGAGGAGCTAATATTTAAGGTTCTTTCAGGGCCAAATTCCACACTCTTAACTCTTGGAGAGGTTGGATCAGTCACACAGAGGTCCACTAGAGCGCTGGCTTGGGTATCTTCCACCAACTCTTCTAATGACAGTGCACTAGGAGGCGGATTTTGAATCAAATTCTCAATCAAGTCATCCTCGGTTTGAGGGCCTCCCCTGGTGGCTTCTATGGTGCACAAAGGTGCAGAGTAGACCTCATCCTCATCTTCCTCTTCCAAATAGAGTGGTAAGTCATGTTCTAGCAGTGGTTGGGCAGGAGGATAGAGGACTAGCTACTTAGACATAGGCCCATTCTTGATGGTCATGCTTCCAGCTTAACCACTGATGTAAGCATCTGTAGTAGCTAACCAAGGCCTTCCCAAGATGAGGGGGTATCCAGTAATTTTAGCCTTTGGCTGAAGGACCAAGAAGTCAGCAGGGTACTCCCAAGAGTCAACAGAGACCAGGACATCTTCCACAATCCCTTCAGGTGTCACGGTGGAGCGGTCTGCTAACTGCAGTACTGTCGAGGTCTTCCTTAGGGAACTCTTAAGGTTGAGTTTAAGCATAGTGTCCATGGTCATCACATTAATGGCAGCCCCTAGATCAATCAAGGTATGGGGGATTATGGTGCCATTGATGTGGACATCAACTACAAGACTCCCAGGGTCCAAATATTTTGGACAGATTACTTGGCCCAACATCAGATCGGACAGTTGTCCTATGACATTGATAGCTGGGGCATCTCTCTTGCACCTGCTTGGGTGCCTGAAACACTTCTCCTTGATCAATTTGTTGTATATTGGTACATCTTTTATTGCCTGGAGAAGTGGTATTTTCACACATAACTGCTTGAGTTCTCCCAGAAGTTCAGTCTCCTTTGGGTTTGGTTGCATGGTTACTGTTAGTCACTCAGGAAAGGGTGGAATGGCTTTGGGTTCATTTCCTTGTTTCTCTTGCTCCTCCTCTAGGGGAGGAGGTTGGCGTTCTGGAAGGACCTTCCCAGATCGCAGGTTGATCTCCTGGATCTCCACAGCATATGTAGGGCATGTTGTTTCCCCAGTATATACATGCTGGGCCTGTCTGTTGTTGGGGTTTGGGTTCGGTTGAGCAGGCATCTGGGGTTGTCTTGGAGGAGCAGGAGGTAATGGTTATGGTTGAGCTGGTGGTGGAGGTAAAATGGTGGGAGGAGAGTTGTATTGGGGCCTCCACCCCGGTTGAGGTGCATTCCACTGAGGTTGTGGCTAGACATGAGAGTGAAATGAATGAGTAGCAGGTTGAGTATGGTACTGAGATGGATAAGACCACGGAGGAGGTGCGGAGCAGGAAGGATGAGCAGGGGAGCGCCAAGAAGGTATATGAGCAGATTGGTTGGGGTTATAATAAGCTTGGGATGTCCCTTGCATCCCCTGTTAGTAAGGTCTAGGCCCATGTGGCTTCCTTTGGTTGAGGAAGTAGAGAGGTTCAGTGGTCGCCTAAGTCCCCAGGTACATGGCTTTAAATTTGGGCAAGGTTGGGCATTGGTTGGTGGGGTGGTCTTCCTCACAAACGAAACACACCTCTACTAAGTGCAATGGACACTCGTTCTTAGGGTTCTTCCTCGTACATCTGGGACAAAAAATGGCCAAAGCCCTCTCAGCTTCCTCTTTCTTTTGTTGAATTCAGAAGCTATCAAGTTGCATGGCAATGGTCTGTCTCATCTCACTTTTGAGGTCTTCCATCTGATTAGAAAAATCATGCTTAGAGAAGGTGGTACTAGCTGAAAGTGGATTCTCCCTTCCTCTTTTCCTGGCTGCTCTGGAATGGTTTCTAAACACAGTCTTTATGTCCTCATAGGGTAGTTGGTAGATGTCTCCTCCAGCTAGCAAGTGAAGGGTATCTAACAGGTCTTCAGGGACTTCTTGGAGCAGAACCAGCTTCAGAGATTCAGGGTCAAGTGTGCACCTGACCCATTTATAACTAAGCTGGAACCTTTCCTCGTTGTCTTCTAAAGACTCATCATTTCCCATGGTCATCCGAAATATTTATCCCTTTGCTTCCTTTGACCTACAGTAGTCCCGGTATTTGTTGTTAAAGGCTTGTTGCATCTGAGCCCAAGTAGTGATACTGTTTCCAGGTAACCCCATGAACCAGCGGAGTGCTGCATCATTGAGGGTAGAAGGAAAGAGTTTCAACTTTTGCTCATCCTTAGCATAGTCATAAGTTCGACAGAGGACAGCAAACTCAAACAGGAAGGTATCAGGGTCTTCAGTGGTCAATCCATGGAAGTGAGGTAAGGCTAAGGGACTTATGTTTTTCATTTTCATGTCCCCATTGGTCTATCAGATGGGAAAAGCACCTTCTATTCTCTCGTTATCTCCCATACTGTTTCTGCGTTCAGCCATGGTCTCAAGAGGGATGTTCTCTTGCTCTTCTTCTGTTATAGGATCTTTGTATATCTCAGGAGGTTCACTTATAGGTTCTTCTGGATCACGACCACCAAAGAAGAGGGAAGGGTGACTCTGTGATGTGGTGGGGGTGTTGGGTAAGAATTTTCTGGTATTGTCTCTGTTCCTACGAGGCATGAAATGAAATATTTTTGGCTGCTTTTGTTTTTTTTTGTTTTTTGGCTTGTACCTGCAAAATTGAAAATAGATTGAATTGCAACTATCTAAAATCTATCTTGCTAAAATGAAAATGTGGAATTGAAATGAAAGCAGGAAAGAACTAATCTATTTTGCTGAATTGAAATTGCAGGAATGAAATGCTAGGCTACACTTGCGAAATTGAAATTGCAGAATTGAAATGCTACTCTATGCTTGCAGAATTGAAATGCTAGTCTAGGAAAGCAGGAAATGTCTAGTCTACTTGTGCGGAAATGAAATTGTAGAATGGAAATGAAATAAACTACTTGGTAGAAGGTTGTAGAAGAAACTAGAAGAAAAGCAGCAATCACAAATACTCTGACGCTTCCCTGGCAACGGCGCCAAAAAGAGTGGTGAGCTCCAGTATTGCAGCAACAATGCTACAACTCCTGGGACTCCCTTCTTTACTTTTATCAACTCGGTAGTTCATAACAAACTTGGAAGCGACGGTGCTGTATGCACAAGTACTAGCTCTTGCCGCAACTATCACTTGGTTAGCTGGCACAAGTCCGCTAGGGGCTCAAGCCAACTTCTATGAGCTCCAAGAAGAGGTTGATTAACTGATGGATGGAAGCTAACTCGAGGGAAGCTAATCTATCTGCAGAAGGAAACTGAAAAGTTGAAAGCAAATGTAAACCCTAGCAAACCCTAATTGTACCAGCTAGCCCTATTGATGCAAGAAAGAGGATGCAAGCTACTGGGAGAGATGCCATCAACTTCTAAGAGGATGAAATGCATATATCTAAGCTATGTATACAGCAAAATCTGAGAGAACCATCTTTTTGTATTTTTGAATAAGTTGTCAGAATTATCATGCATGCGATTTTTAACTGTTTTTGACTATGCATAGGTGGATTGGCGAGAGGAAATGCTTGGAAGAGGTCGGGAAGGTTCAGAGAGGGCCTAAGGGGTCCCTAGCACCCTTCTTGAGAGTTTCACAGAGTTTGGCCTTCAAGAAACCGCCTTCGTGAGCTTCTACAGGAAGTCTGCAGGGGTTCTACAGGATGTCTGGAATTTCTACAGGATGTCTGTAATTTTCTACAGGATGTTCAGAAATGGGATTTTGGATCATGGATGGAGGTAAAAAGGTGGAGGAATGAGTATGGAGGTGAAATAGGGGTGTAGGGGAGTTCAAGACTTGGAGGATGGAGTTGACGAGTGGCGCAGATGGTTAGATTTGTTCAAGGAGGGATGAAATGATGTTGCATAAGAAGATGAGAATCATGGCAAAGTAAGCGAATGAGGAAAATGCAAGGTCAGGGCTCTAAGTGAAGGATCAAATAGGTAGGTTGGATGGAGTATGTGCAGGTAAGGAAGGGTAACAGGTACTCTACAAGTGGTTTTTCAAACTGAACAAACAAACACTTATAAAACCTATGACCTAGTTACTTCACTTTATTCTGACCTAAGTAACAACAAAAGGAAATGAACAACAGTTTATTTGAAATGAAATGCGTGAAATAACTATGCAACTAAGTAATCATCAACTGAAGCATTTAAACACTACAATTATCAGCATCTACAAATGAGGATTACAACACTAAGAATTGCATGACAAAGCAAAACAGCATTTTTGTTGGCAGCAATGTCACCTTTGTCCCAGCTCACGATCCCACTGAGGGAGAGGTGAGATCAGAGGTGCTTGATGGCCTTTTTCTGTAGATATTCCCTGTTAATAATCTATCAACTAAACCTGAGCATGAAAAATCCTATCTGATCATTAACCATGACCTATGTAATCAACAACTTGTTAATCTACTAAATAGAAATTATTTTGCAAAGACACAAAAACAAATAACAATACATGAAGGAGGCCTTGGCTCTTAGGTTGGGCCCAACGCCAAGAGCTACAGGCTCCTATAAAAAACTTAGAGTTGATGCCAAATAGAACTGCTTCTCATTATCCAAAAATAATCATCACAAGAAAGTTATACAGCAGTAGCTACAAGAAAACGAGCTGGAAAAATGACAACACTCTAGTGCAAAATTACAACAGTTCCAAAAGTAAACTACGAAGGCTGAGGCCATCTTATTTATACACTACGAGGGGCCTAGCAACCCTCCTAAATTCAAGGGATTCGACTGTTCCAACTGTAGTAAACAGACACTCTTCCCAAAGCTGCTTGGCTGCCTTTAAGATTCGTTTTGGTGGCCTGTTGAGCTCAGAGTTTGAGGGTGGAGATTTCGAGGAAGGGTCATTTAATGCCAGAGACAACCCCCCTACGAATCCTCACCTCAATCTTGGCTGTCACCTGTCCAATGATTGCTTGGGTTTGCTCCAAAACTTGTCCAAAAAACCTGAAATAACCACGTATTAGCCTCCCTAGTAGAGTGACCACCCTTATTTGTTCAAACAACATAAAAATACTAAAAAAACATGCATAATCTATGAAAAATGGAGGATTGAACAAGGAAAATTAGGCAAAATGAGCCCAATAAGTTACCCAATTCAGGGCTCCTCATCACC
>APFE030539789.1:0-23653 GCA_000404065.3 Pinus taeda | reverse complement strand
CCCTCTCTCTCTCTCTCTCTCTCTCTCTCTCTCTCTCTCTCTCTAACGAAACCCCCACTTATAATTATACAACCATACTCTCTCTCTATATATATATATATATCATGAAACCCCCACTTATAATTGTACAACCATACTCTCTCTATATATATATCACGAAACCCCCACTTATAATTATACAACCATAGGTATAATTACATCCTGCATTTATATGTGGATGCGACAATCACTACATGACCCACATTTTAGTTATACATATATGAAAATTATAAAACCATAGGTATAATTACATCCTGCATGTATATGTGGATGCGACAATCACTACATGACCCACATTATAGTTATACATATATGAATATAAGACCTTAACATTTTTTAACCCCCTCTTCACCTTTATATGACTTAAGCAGCTAATGGGAACGAAATAATGAGAACCCACCTTCATGTACTTTGGAGAGACATAATGAAACAAACATCATAGTTTTTGGACCATATAATAATCCAACATTTGTGAGAGGTCATATAATCGGTCGCTCTGATCTAATTGTGGATCCCCCTTCCTCCCTCTGACATCATTAGGAGGGCCCACATTCATGGTTCCAATGTGGGATTTCACCTATTTGATCCAAAAGTCAACACCTATCCCTACCTAATTGAACGTATGCAGAGGATCATCCCCACCATGGTATGGAGAAGGAGGGGGGTTATGAACTAGATCCTTGTCATTCATTGGTGAACATGATCCACCATTTATTACTCACAATCGTTATGCCTTGGAACTAGTTATGTGTTCCATATGGCATGCACCTTTCGATGACATACCCACGAGGGATAAGCTCCTTCCTCCTAGTACACTATTGTTCAACACTTTGTGACCATAGCACTTGACCCTTTGATGGACTTTGGCAATTAGACCCTGGTCCCTACGTCTAGGTCACATGATCAACATGTGACCAAGGGTAATTCTCCAATGGGATATCCTCTTAGTTGAGAGCATACTTAGATTTACATAGGGTGGATCTAGATGATTCTCGGGCCTGTGATACGAGTTCGATGATAACTTGGGTTTGAGTCGAGGGAAACAAATTATAGAGACTAGGGGAGGTCACTTTCTTGGGTGGTTGGATATTTTTCTTGCTGCAAGAAAGAAAATCTGAATTGGTCATGTCATCTCTTGAAAGTTGGGTGGTGAAATTTAACGCCATGCAGACCCATACTTGCTTTAGAAAATTTTATAACGAATAAAGGAAAAGAAAAAAATTAAAAGAATAGTGGGAAGGATGCTAAATGGTATGGTATGTTGACCACCCACGACAACAAGCTAACCAACATAAAAAAAATCTGGGAACTATTAGATAGTTGGACCCTTCTTACTGGTTAGAAAGATTGTGGAAAGTAGAGGTCCTCGTCTGGAAGATACAATTCGAACAACTAGGGAGGAGCACAAGTGGACAGGGGAAAGAAATATCATTGGAACTAAAAAGGAGAGGCATTATTAGATCAAGAAAGAGATAAAAGAGAACAATACAAAAAAAATGGGACCTTCAGCTACAATGACAACACAAAAGAGGAACCGTGTTGCATTAAAACAAAGAGAGAATTTGTGCTACAAATGAAATTGCAACAAGAACGAAGGAAACAAACTGGACTTCTCAAATAGCACAGCAAAGAAGGAACAAAGGCCATTTGAACGGTTGAAAGAGGGCAGTAAAATTGTGTTAAGAGGACTTAGAGCAAAGGACCCCTTAGTCTCTAGAACCTGGCTCGGGGGTGACAACTACAAGTGAGTAGAGATTCATAGTTAGATACTTATGGTTGGGTTGAGAGTCATAGTTGTAGTATCAGTTTCCCAATGTACTTCAAGATACATTTCTCTTATGATTTAATAAAAAGTGAGTATGTGTTCACATTTTGCATTGAATTGATATTGTCATTATAAGAGGCATAACTGATTTTATCACTTTTTAAAGTTAACTGATACATTGTTGATACTACTTTGAAGGGGCTGGAATGATGTGATAAATCCTTTCTTGAATAGTTGGTTACAACCATATTTCCCAACTTAAATTATATTCTAACAGTGTATGTATAATGGTCATCTTCTGATAGCAACTTGCAATGTAAAAAATCCTTCATAATCCCAGTAACATGATCTTGTTTTTACTAGCACTAATCATGTTCTTGTGTACCAATGTTAATGATTTCTTCTTCTTTGGTTTGTATTGGCCTATTTACTTCATACGGTTTCCTTATAAGCTTTCATTAATATATGTCTAGGTTAGTGGGACTACATTTCCATTTTATCAAACCTTTGCCCTAAATAAACCTTAATATATTTCGATGTTGTAAATGGTACTGCCTCATAAGCTTGAATAAGTTTGTTTTATTTCTCATAGACTTAACATAGCATTGTTTCTCTATTATGCACATGTTGAGGTCAATTTATCATTGATGGGTGCCATATCCTGCATGTTTTTTTAGGCTTGGGATGATTATAGAACCTACGTTCTAATCCTTGGCAGAGTATTTATCTTAAGGAGCTTGATTTGGAATTACTATTATTCATTTTCATTAAAGACATTATGGATCTCTGCAAGGTGTTAATGACATCAGTTAGTTGAGACTTGAGAGGAGGCTCAAACCTCTTGTTAAACCTATCATAGTGGTAAATTTGTAGTTGCATTTATTATGTTATTTAGCAAAGTCAATATTGGGGAGTTGTGAATTTACTTTATATCACGGTAATCCTATCTTCGATAGGAAATGCAATAACAAATCTTAAACCCTTAATATTTGTTACTCATATCTTTCCATCCTAATATAAATGATGGGGACTACCATGTTCTATTTATTTGGGTTCTTGTAAGGTGGAGTGCAATCAATTGTGCAACTAATTGGAATTTACTATTGAAGATAATTAAACAATTGTTTTTCTTGTTCAATGTCTCCTTACCCTCCCAAATAAACAACTGTAAGTAATAAGTCAATTATTGCTCAATGATGACAAAATATATTTTGATGCAAAGCTATCTCAAAGGGTTATTGAGTTGTGTTTTATGTGGTAGCTTGATATGCCCCTTACAAGGCTACCAACAATCCACTTCATTGTTTTATAAATATAAACAAGGTGGTGAATTGAATGTGGTTAAAAATTGGTTATGTTAAGTCATGGTGCAGGAGATGAAGGGTATTGAGAAAGGGAAACAGAATATATATTTCTGTGCTTATCACAAAACTGGAGTGCGTGGTTTCAGGGAACATAGGAGACTAAAGTTAACTAGATATCTTTGGGGTTGTGACAATTCTTAGAGTTACAGAACACAACATGAACCACAAAAATGGAGGAGGATTCTAGTGGAGTTCTACACAACTGTTACATGGAATTTGCATCTACGGATAAAGACTCTTCCCTAGGTGGGTGACTACACCTAGAAAACATAATGAAAGTAGTTTAACCTTTTCTTATAGAAGATAGATTAGATAGAGGAACTTACTTGTTCCCTTTCTCTTCCTAAATCTCTTTTGAATCGCTCCCATTGCTCCCACTTGAACTCAATCCGCTCAAAAGGTACCTACATCAAGAGAAACATAAACAAGAAACGATCAAAGCATACATGAACTATCAACTATAAAACAATGGAATCGAATACATTGAAAAACATAATCATCACAGATATGAACAATCATATGAGAAAAGGAATAAGCTCTTTATTAATGTAGAAGGAAGAGTATCACCCAATACAGTTTGATTCTATGCCACTCCTCTAGCTTCAGTTCAACCCTTGCCACATCAAAATCTCAACACTCCAGCAGCATAAAATTGCTTAACATAAACTCAATCCTCAAACCATTAGAATTTCCTTACAAACTTTAGATTCTAGCCCCTTGATCACTGTGATGGGTGCTCAATTTATAGGAAATGGAGGTGGTTTTGTGATAAATGAGGGTATTGAAGGGATTTCCAATCTTGGAGTTAGTTTCCATGGAGCAAGGGATGAGAGGATAAGAGGTTAATTGATCCTTAGCCTATCCAATTTCGAGCTCATAGGAGGAGATAAGAGATGGGAACCTTCTAGGGTCATCTATAATGAAGGAATATTCCAAGAACCCTATGCAAATTTTGCTCAAACTCACCCAACATAGGCTAAAGAGGGCCTAAGTGCACTACAGTGCAGGCCACAGTGGGTCTACCTACTCTGCAGCGCACTATCTCAAGGCATAAGGGGTGCTGGTGTTCCAAGGAGGCTTTCAGGAGGGCTTCAGGCCATGAAGCTTTCAAAGGAGGCATTCAAGGAGTTGACTTCTCTAGGGCATGTAACAAATGAATTAGGGTTTGATGAGCCCTAAAAGTACTGATCTAAATGTTGGGAGTGATGTGCCCAAATAGACCTGTAACAATAACAGTCCAAAGACATGCCATACCACATTCTGATGGATTCATTGATGATGGGTTGATATTCAAATATCGATCTGCACTTCGAACCTTCGTATTGGTTTCTCTTAAGGTTCACAATATGAGGGGGAATTTAAAGGTGGAGGTATTCAAACAACATCATGGTGTCATGGACCAGGATGCAATCTGAAGTAAATGATTTTAGTGATTGATCAACACCAAAAAGGTATGTACATGACCTATCACCCTTTATACATTACTAAAATTTCCTACACATGCTACAAAGGTGGAGACATGGAATGGATTGTTGCAAAGAGAATTATATAGGGGCACAAAAATTAAATAGAGCAGAGTCTGGTGTTTCGATAGAGCACGGAATTTCGACAGGGCCGAACCTCATGTTTCGACAGAGTTGAGTCCCTGAGATTCAAATTTCCTAGAAATTAATGATTGGTTGGTGGTTGGTGAACTTGCAATAAAGGAACAATCAGTAAAGTCACCACCTTTCCACTAAGCCTCCTACACACGTATCCAAACAATTGTCTTTGGGATGATCATTGTGGGGATGGTTCTGTATCTGGACTATAAACAAAATATCTCAATCGCTCATATAACTAGCAGTATTATATTGGGGCTCAGAGGAAAGGGATGGATGGTGATTGGCTCTAAAAAAAGGTACAAATATTGCTAGATATTTCGATTGACCTGACAACAAATCTCTCAGAATCAATGCCATCTCTCTCTCACCGAAACTATGAGAATAAACATACAAGCTACAATGCATACACTATGGTCTCTATTGGTGAGATCTAGCGACACATTAGTAGCGTCAAATACATAGACTGGTGTCTAATGGGATCGACCTTGACAATGACAACCTGGGGCTGGGAAATTCTTGACATGGACTCGTCTACGACTACCGGTCAAAGTCAAGCATAGAGATCTTTATCTATTGGCTAACTCTTTTGGTGGATAGCCATTTGATTGGACGAATGGTGCTCTAGACCTACCAACACCTATTCAAATCAATCAAGTTGAACAACGATGGACTACCGCATCCCCCAACTTATTGAATTTCCACGATCTTGGGTCTAGGATAGAATCTTAAAATCTATGAAGTTACCAAACTAAGAATCACAATGATACTACTTTGCACAACTAAATATAAACAATAGTAAATCTACCAGTGCATGAAATATAGACAACTTTTTACAAATTTCAACCCAAGTTCGTTATATTAATCAACATATAGTACAACATTCTAGGGCTCTCGCACCAAGGATAATGGCCCTCATATATCCACTAGTACAAGATACAAAATTGGGTCTTGGTGTTAGTACATCAACAACCAATCTACCCTCAACAAGATACTATGAACAGATGGTTGATGAAGTCGAATCTCTTAGCTCCCCTCAGTCATACCTTATACCTGTCGGGTCCTTCGGCCCCTGATGTGTAGCTCCTACCTCTATCAATGCTCCAAGTCCATCTGGCCACCGAACCTAGGTTTTCAATCTTCTCCCTAGTTGTGCTTTAGTCTATCAAGGGAACAACACATCGAGACTCCTATCTATTTGTTCACAACTTCGTTTGTGAAAAACTGTCAATCTTCCCACTTTTACTCCTCGGCTACTCAGGGACTTCATCCCACTATGGTCTTCCTGCGCTACTCCAATGAAGATCAACATAGGGTAGGGAGGGCTTCCACCTTATACTTCAAGATGTTCATCTCCCACAATCAACACAGCCTAGGAGGACTTCTCCACACACAGGTCTAGGGTTTCCCAACTGCTCCTCTGATTCATCAACACTTAAGCTCAATAAATACCTCTCTAGCAACTACTTTTGTCCATCAAAGAGTTGCACACTAGGCTCCAACTTAGGAACTATCACGATGTCCTCCTACATACCATAAATGCTCAATCATGTTCACACTTCATCCACTCTCATGATTCCCTCCAATAGTCCACGAGTGACTAAGTCTGTTGTAGTATCTGCTCCTAGTTAGGGCATCCAATACCTAGGAAACCCTTCCACATGGTTTCTAACAAACTTCTCCAATCATTCCTCTCCTAAGACACCATCCTCTAGCATCTAATCATAAAAAATGGAGACATCTGTAACTTACTATTGTTATCCTCTTTTCCTCAAGATCTCTGCATGTACCATACTGGTTAGGGCACTCCAATAACCCTACACTAGTGCTCACTCTCTGTGTTTTCCTTTTTCCAATTAGGCTGCTCCATTTTCTATTCATTTAAGGCATCAAGGAACAATAATAAAGCTTGAGGCTACTCCTTACACCACCTTACACTATACATTTACCTTCCAACAATACAAATCTACCCAAACTCATGGAGAAGATGTATGCTTAGGCTATGACCTTCATGGGATGAATGCATCTAGGTTAGAGGGTCTTGCCTAGGCCTCTCGGCCCACTTATATCTCCCTCCTCAATGTTGTTGCTTTGTCTCTGATCTACGGCCCAAACAACATGAAATAACACACTAAAGAATGCAAAAACAATCCCTAACTTACCTTTGTGACAATGGATTAGGATCTATACTTAAGGATTATTTCAACCAAGTCAATACACATCCAAATAGTGCCTGTAGATTCCCAAGAACTACAACCCTATTCCTCAGAAATCCACACTCCTAAAACAAGCCCAAACTCGTGCTCCTAGCCCTCTTCATCCTCCCTTAATCTCAATATCCAATCGTATAGGTTTTATTTGATATTGATGCACTTAGGATGTGCCAAATAACTCCAAAGAAAACTCGTACTGATATCCAACAAGAGGTCTCCAATGAATTTTTCAAGAGGGCTAAACTAGCACTAATCAACATCCTTCCTTGATAAATTAACCCACATATAACTTAAAAAATTCACAATTCCATTTCTACAACTTGGAATCGGATGATCTTCATTGTGTTAGGTTCATCTCGAAGAGGGCTATCATCCTCATCCATCACATGTCGAAATGTGCCCATGGTTTTTCCCCAAATCACAATGGGTACAAAACCCCAAGCTTGGGTTCCAAGCCCACTAGTGACCCTTGTGGTGCTCCACCCTCCAAACCCTAAACCCTAAGGCTTGGAGTACCTCCAAAGCTACTAAAAAATCAACACTCCTTCTTAGCAAGGGAGGTACTTCCAAGATTAGGAAGTAACTATCATCATCTATGGCGACACTAGCCGATCTGGCATCCATCGCTACAGCATACCCTGTAGAATAAACCCAATAATATTAGAAATGCCTCTTCCTCATCACATTTGAACCTGAAGATCCCAAACCTCCATAAGGTTTCTCCCTTTGAGGTTAGACTCCCTCTGAGACTACACGATCTCCACTAGCTTAGTCCTGCAAGAACTCATCCTCTTAGATCAAATACCACTCGTGCAAATCTCTCCAATCTCATGTATGCAACATCATGATCTGATGAAGTCTCTAGCCTTCCAATCTGAAGTTCATCACATGAATCCACCTCGATCAAATTGATCTCTTCCAATCCAAAGAAACCCTCGAGCTGGCCCAACCATCCATGACAAATCAATGGAAGTCCATGATCAACAATCTTCCCTACAACAAATTGTTATTCACCAAGCTCACCACCAATCCACCACAACTCCCAACCAATCTCATTGCCAAGCCAGTCAAGACCATATCTCCATGTCTTCAACTAAACTCTCTTCTCCATGATCTAGACACCCACAAATCCCTCTGAGTTTATTCGTTGTGCACACTATGACTCATTATCCCTCAAAGTAGCTCATATATGATCTAATACCATGTTGAATTTCCATGATCTTGGGTCTAGGATAAAATTTTTGAATCTCTGATGCTACCAAACCAAGAATCACAACGATACTACTTTGCATGGCAAAATATAAACAATAGTAAATCTACTGGCGCATTAAATATAGAAACAAAATTACAATTTTCAACCCAACTTCGTTATATTAATCAACATATAATACAATTGTCTAGGGCTCCCGCACCAGGGGTAATGGCCCTCATACATCCACTACTACAAGATACAAAATTGGGGCTTGGTGTCAGTCCATTGACAACCAATCTACCCTCAACAATATACTATGACCATACAGCTAATGAAGTCGAATCCCTCAGCTCCCCTCAGCCGTACCATATACTTGCCTAGTCCTTCAGCTCCCAATATGCAACTCCTGCCTCTATCAATGCTCCAAGTCCATCTGGCCACTGAGTCATGGTTGTCAATATTCTCTCTAGTTGTGCCATAGTTCATCAACGACACAACACATCGAGACTCCTGTTGAGTTTTCCACAACTTCGTCTATGAACAACTCTCAATATGCCCACTATTTCTCCTCACCTACTTAGGGACTTCATCCCACTATGTTCTTCTTGTGCTGCTTCAATGAAGACCAACATATGGCACGAAGGGCTACCACCTATCATTGGAAGATGTCCGTCTCCCATAATGAACACAGGTTAGTAGGACTTCCCATCATATGTTGTAGAAGTCCTTCTCCACACACAAATCTAGGGCTGCTCAACTGCTCCTCTGATTCTTCAACCCTTGAACTCAACAACTACCACTCTAGCAACTAATTTTGACCATTAAATTGTTGCACATTGGGCTCCAACTTGGGCACTATCACGCTGTCCTATAGCAAACCATAGATTCCTAATCATGTTCACGCTTGGTCCACTCTCAAACTGCCCTCCAACAGTCCATGAGTGACCAAGTCTGTTGTAGCATCTGCTCCTAGTTAGGGTGTTGGAAATAATACTAAGGGGGGGGGTGAATCAGTATTATCAATTCTTTTCAATATACCTTCCAGATTTATACTTTAATTTATTATTCAGATATTGATCATTAATTTGTATGTCACTGCCATATAATAATGAACAAGAACAAGAAAAAAAATAGATAGGCACACCAAAGAACACCACATATAAGGTGGAAAACCAATGAGGGTGAAAACCACCTACTGCAATATGTCTCTATCTTCTTTCAATTAGAAACTTCTTTTACAAGGATTTTGTAATGGTGCAGTCCTTTACCAGTAAGCAGGTTGCAACCTGCAGAGAGCTACAACTCTCTCTCTTTTTTTCCAGTCTCTCCTGGAAGGGAGCTACAACCCCCTTAGCTCTTTTACTCTTTTAAGGACCACGTTTCATAAATTTTCAGACTGGATCCAAGAAGATCAAATAATCATCAAGTACATGCAAATCACCCAATCTCCTTATACAATCAACCAATGAATCACCCAACTCTTTAGAATGTTGTAAACAGAAAAGTAATACCAGAAATATAAACCCAGAACTCTGCAGCAATAGATAAAAGACAGCCAACAAATGTTTCAAGATAAGTTCGCAACTTCACCAGGAGGGGCTCGTGAATATCCGCACTGGTCGGTCTTCTACTCTGCTTATCTCCACACCACTCGTTCTTCTGTCTTGCATACTTCTTCTCAGATCTGCACCTTCACTGTCTGCCTGACAGCGTACCTCCGCACTGTGCCTTCTTCTACACTGCATACCTCGCACTGCGCCTTCTGCTTCGTTGCGTACCCCCGCATTGCGCTTTCGCCTGAGCTACGTACCTCGCACTGCGCTTTCTGCTCCTCTGCGTACACCCGCACTGCGCTTTGTCCTGCACTGCGTACCCCCACACTCGCGCCGTGGATCGCCTGCAAACTTATGATTAATGTCAAATTAACATTCCTCCAATGTGCCACAATCAGTGAGATCCACAGATCTGCTCATGCGCCCGAGAGATCATGACTTATCAATAGATTCGCCTTAAGTTTTCTCCTTGATTTAGATCTAGCTTTTAAAACCAATCACCCAAAATTTCAGATCTTAAGATATTCAAATTTCACCAAGATGTCTAGCCAAGTGATCTCCTTCCCTTTTTATAGGCAAGCTTTTACTCAAACCATGGTCCAAAGCCATAGGTATTCAATACTAGGAACCCAATACCTTGGATCAATACTTTTAGATGCAAAAACCACGGATCAAAACCATAGGATCAAATATGTCGAGCTAAATACCATGGACCATTCATAAAGATTCCCACATGCATGCGCTTTTCTGCATTGGAGTGAGTGAAACTGGGGTCCACACCTTCTGAACGGAGCACCTGCATGTATGTCCGCACTTCTTGGTCGGCGTACCTGTGGGTCCGCAGCTTCTCTTAGGATCACCTACGAGTATATCATTTTCCACGATTTTGAGTGCCTGAACTGAGATCTGCCATTTGAGAGAGTTGTCATCAAGTACAACACCTGTACCATAGAGCCAAACCAGAATCATAATGCCAACAATCTCCCCCTTTGGACTTGATGGCAACCTCAAGATCCTCAACGTCATTCTCCCCCTTTGACATCAAGGGCAAAGGGTTATGCTCCCACTAAGAACATTCTTAGGCCTTTGCTTTGCTGATCATGCTCCCTCTAATAAACTAGATCTGCAAAAGGAAAGAAATATTTGCACGAAGAACCACAATCCCCCAAACACCATAAATGACCGTGAAAGAGATAGAGACATATTGCAGCAATATTTAGATCAACATCCATGATCTCCTTATGTACTTCCTCTAAGAGCTTCTACCACAATGCCAACAATGCATTATATGCTCCCCCTGAACCTGTGCCAATCGATCTTCGACCAATACGCAACCCAGCAAATGTACGCGTATACCCCATATGAAAACTTGCGTACAATTAACTATCTCTTAAACAGATGAGATTCAACAACAAGATGATGCATCAACAACATCCAGCTTTTGCCTGAGGTATTCAAAGGTATCCCTGGGCAATGGTTTGGTGAGTATATCAGTAACTTGTTCCTTAGAAGGGACATACTCCAACTTGACCTTTTGTTCAAGCACTTGTTCCCCGAGAAAGTGATACTTGATTGGTATGTGCTTGGTCTTTGAATGCATGACTGGGTTTTTTGAAATGCTGATTGCACTTGTATTATCACATAAGATGGAGATAGGTGGTGTACAAGTGATCTGAAAATCCTGTAAGGTTTGCATCATCCAAAGGAATTGAGTGCAGCAAGATGCAGCTGCCACATATTCCGCTTCAACTGTAGATAAGGCAATCAAACTCTGTTTCTTGCTGAACCAAGATACTAATCTGGAACCCATAAAGAATGCACCACCACTTGTGCTCTTCCTATCATCCACACTTCCGGCCCAATCTGCATCTATATAAGCATGAAGTGTGAGATCTGTATCTCTAAGATACCATAAGGCATGGTTTTGAGTTCCTTGAAGGTACTTAAAGATCCTCTTGAATGCCTGAAGATGAGTTTCCTTTGGATTTGCCTGAAATCTTCCAACTATTCCCACTGCATGCATGATGTCTAGTCGGGTACCTGTCAAGCAAAGTAGACTTCCAATCATGGACCTGTAGGTTGGTTGATGCACTGCTGCTAATTCATCATTTGTACTGAGGCTGCACCATGTGACCATGGGGGTACATACTGGTTTTGCATCTTCCATGCCATATTTCTTCAAAATCTGCTTGAGATACTTGGTTTGAGACAAGAAGATCCCACCTTCATTTTGTTGGATTTGCAATCCAAGAAAATATGTCAGTTCTCCAAGAAAAGACATTTCGAATTCTTTCTGCATCACCAAGACAAAGCTTTGACTCATAGCTTCTTCATTGCTGCCAAAGATAATATCATCTACATACACAACAAGTATTAGCAATTTGTCATTTTCAATTTTTATATAAAGATTACTATTTGCTGATCCTTTTGAAAAACCTTGTTGATGAAGATATTTGTCCCAACGATAGTACCAAGCCCTTGGAGCCTGTTTAAGACCATAGAGAGCCTTTTTTAGTACGCAAACAAGATTTGGATCATTCCCAAGGATGAAACCATCTGGTTTCTCAATGTACACTTCTTCTTCTAAGTCCCCATTCAGAAAGGCTGATTTCACGTCCATTTGAAAAAATTTGAACTTCTGAAAGCTTGAGAGAGAAAGGAACATTCAAATGGCCTCAAGTCTAGCAACGGGAGCAAAAGTTTCTTCAAAGTCTATTCCTTCTTGTTGAGCATACCTTTTACAAACAAGTCTGGCCTTGTTTCTAATTACTTCCCCATTTTCATTCAACTTATTTTTGAAGATCCATTTTGTCCCTATGACATTCTTATCTTTTGGTCTAGGTACCAACTCCCAAGTGTTGTTCTTTTCGATCTGCTCAAGTTCTTCATCCATTGCCTTGACCCAGTATTCATCTTTGCTTCCTCTCTTACATTTTGTGGTTCAGTGGAGGAGAGCAATGCCAAATAGCTTGAGGCTTCTGCAATTGTTCTTCTAGTTTGTACACCTGCTTCTTTCTGCCCCAAAATCTAAGATTCTGGAAGATTCTTCTAGACGTACCTAGATGGAGTCTTCTCTTCTATCCTTATCTGTTCCTTTGGTGCCTCTTAAGGTTCTTCTTCATCATCTGTCTGATTTGGAGAGTAGTCTTCATCCTCTTCGATATTTTCATGATTTACTTGCCTAGGGATGTATCCTTTTTCATCAACCACTACATCAATGCTGTCAATAATTCTTCCAAGTCTTTTATTATAACACTTATATGCTTTGTTGTGGGGAGAATAACCAAGGAGAATGCCTTCATCTGCTCTAGGTTCAAGTTTGCCAAGGTGTTCATCAGTATTCTTAATATAGCATTTGCTCCCAAAAATTTTGAAATTCTTTATCGAACGAGTCTCACCATACCAGAGCTCATGCGGAGTTTGAGTGTTATTCACTCGGACATTTGTTTTGTTGAGAATAACAACCGCAGCAAATGCAGCTTCACCCCAAAAGGTTGCGGGAGTTCGACTCATCAAGCATAGAACAAGCCATTTGTTGGATTGTTCTGTTCATGATTTCTACCACTCCATTTTGCTGAGGAGTCCTAGCTGTAGATAATTCCCTTCTCATTCCATGTTCTTCACAGAAATCGAAAAATTCATTTGAGGTAAACTCCCCACCTCTGTCAGACCTGAGGCACTTAATTTTGTAATCTGATTCATTTTCAACCAAGGCTTTGAAGGATTTGCATTTTTCGAATGCTTCATCCTTGTGCTTCATAAGCCCTAACCAAACCATCCTGGAGAAGTCATCAATGAATAATATAAAGTATTCTTCTCCTCGAGGTGACCTTGTCCTAAATGGACCACATACATCTGTATGGACTAGCTCAAGAGGCCTGATGGCTGATCCTGCCTTCTCAAGGAAGTTAATTATGGTTTGCTTACCAAACTGACATGATTTGCATATGGTGTTGTCTAGAATTTTGATATCTGGAAGACCACGAACTGCTTGGTATTTGCATGCTTTCCTTATTTTTGAAAATCTTAGATTCCCCAACCTCCAGTGCCATAACCATTGTTCATCATCCTTGCTCAAATAACATTGTTGTTGTCCTTCTTCAAATATGTATAAATTATTGGGAGTTCTTCTGCCTTTGATCACTGTTCTTCCTGTATCAAGATCACGCACACTACACCCATCTGATCGAAATATTACCTCGGTTCCATTATCGCACATCTGACTGACACTCAATAGATTATGCTTCAAGCCATCAACATACAAAACATTTCCAGTTTTTACCTTTTCTTTCAACTGAGCAGTTCCTTTTCCTTTTATGGCTGCAGGGGTATCATTTCAAAAAGAAACTTTCTTTCCCTTTTCTAAAGCAGTATAAGATTCAAGTTTTTCTTTATCACCTGTCATGTGCTTCGAACATCCGTTGTTGATGTACCATTGATTTTCCTGTCCTTCTGCATATAAAGCTATCCCACATCTTTCTGGTTGTTGTTCCTTCATTCTCCATGTTATGGCACTTGAGGTTTGTTCCTTCTGAGTTGTCTTCCAAAACCTGCTCCTGCATTCAGAATCTTCATGACCAAAATTGTTACAATAGAACATTCAATTTCACTTTCAAGGGTGGAAAAGTTGTTATAGGTCCTCTTCGTGATTCCATGTATACTTCTTTGTTTTTGAGCTTCTCAGTCATGATTGTCTTATAGGAAACACATTGAGCTACTTTGTGACCAAAGTTATGGAAAGAGAAACATTGGCCATTGAAGAAATTCCTGTGACTATCATCCATCCAATTGTAGTTTCTATTGACATCCGTTCTTGAAGAAAATTGGGAAGATTTTACCTGAGGTTGGTTGTAGCTTCTGTTTGTCCTTAAGGTAGCTTGCCGATGATTTTCTTGATAGTCTTTGTTCATTCTTGATGAACACTGTCCCTGATTTACCTGATGATTTCTATTAGGCTTTTGCTCACTCCTTCTTGCTGCATCAAGATAACTTTTGGAGGTGGAAGCTTGAGATGTTTCACCATTATACCCCAGACCTATCTTGATTAGAGAGGAACGTTGCACATTGATAATCTCATCCATAGTTTCAGATCCTTTAACAAATTTAATATTAAGGGCCTTTGTTTTCTCAATTTCTTTTCTAAGGCCAACAATTTCACATTCTAACTTCTCAAGAAATTTTTTTTTTTCATCAAGTTGAAATTGTAGAGTATCAATGATCACATTCTTTTCTTTTAAACATGTTTTGAGTCTAGAAATCTCTTCATAAAAACCATCCACATCTATAGCATCCATGTAATCATCATCTTCAAAGGCCATTAAAAATTTATAGTGATTACCTCGTTCATCTTCATCGCTATTTGATAGTCCATCACTATCTTCATGAGTGTAATATCTTTTCTTATTTGCATTCTGTTTCTTGTTCCATCTAACAGGTTCCTTCCCCTTGTCAATATTATCCTTATGAGGACATTTGGCAGCATAGTGACCTACTCTTCCACAAGCAAAACATTTGAAAGGTAACTTACCTCTGAATCTTCCAGTACCCCGTTGAAGATTTCTAACAAAATTTGATTCTTCTTCTTCTTCTGACATGTGTCCTGACTCATAGTACTCTCCTTTGCCTGAAGCCTTGAAGGAAGCTACTCTCCTGTCTGACGGACCTCCTTTCCTCATTTCATAAGGAGTTAGAATTCCGTGTAGCTGAGACATTTTAAGGTTTTGTAGATTCTCCTTTTCTTCTATAGCAGAAACTTTAGATTCAAATCTAGAGGACAAAGATCTTAGAACTTTTTCAACCACAACAGCCTCTTTTAATTCTTCACCCAAGTTTTTCATACAATTAACAATCTCATCTACACAAAATAATTAGCCACACTTTCATCATTATACATCTTGAGATTTTCATCCTGAATCCTGAGGGTTTGAAGTTTTGCTCGTTTTACCTGATCATCTCCTTCATAGCTCAAAACAATCTTGTCCCATATTTCCTTTGCGGATTTAAACTACATAACCTTCACGAATTCTGATTGAGATAGACATCCTAGAAGAGTATTGATCGCCTTTGCATTTGTTTCATATTTCTTCTTCTTAGCCGGATCTGTAGGAGTTGCTGATGGAAAAGTATACCCTGTATCTATGATATCCCAAACTTCAGTACCAAGAGATTGAAGATAGTCAGTAAGTCTTACCTTCCAATATATGAAGTTTGTCCCATCAAAAATCGGTGGCATGATTGATGCTTCCCTCTCATAGTTTCTCATGATGAAAGATCTTCCTTTAAGCGATCAAGCTTCTTCTGAAGGAGTTGCTCTGATACCAATTGTTGGAAATAATACTGAGAGGGGGGGTGAATTAGTATTATCACATCAATAAAACTTTTTCATTTCCATATTTAGATTCATATATGATACTTCCACAACTTCTTATGATCCAGTTAGTTGATCCTTAATGAGTGCATTATAACATTATCAACCATATTAACAGTAAACAGGTGCAGTAAAATAGAATAGATCATCACACATAAGTCACACACATGAACACCATGATATAAGGTGGAAACCCAATGTGGGTGAAAACCACCTGCTGCAAGTCATCTCAATCTTCTCCTTAATAAGAAAATCCTTTTACAATATTTCTGTACTGGTGCAGTCTTATACCAGTACGCAGGCTTCTACCTGTAGAGAGCTACAACCCTCTCTCATTTTCCAGACTCTCCTGGAAGGGAGCTACAACCCCCTAGCTCTTGCCCTAGCCAAGATACTAGTATGTAGGTGCTAGCCTACAGAAGGCTACAACCTTCTCTTTCTTCTTGGGACCACGTTTCATAAATTTTTCAGACTGGATCCATGAACATCAATCAATCATCAAGAATTTTTGCATCAAACAATATCCTTTTCACCAATTAGCACTGAATCAACTAGACACTTCTCTGACAGTTGTATCCAAATCATAGTAACTGTAACCACACACCGAATCTAAACCCATAACAAAAAATACTATCATTCAAGCTTAA
Organism: Pinus taeda; assembly: GCA_000404065.3. NCBI lineage: Eukaryota > Viridiplantae > Streptophyta > Pinopsida > Pinales > Pinaceae > Pinus > Pinus taeda. Next base: position 6,912 of record APFE030539789.1, on the reverse strand, counting down.
AGATTAAGACCCATCAATAGAACTTATCCTTCTCCTTGTGCTCAGGTTCCTTCTTTATTCAGATACAGATCTGCACCATAACCCAATCACAATATTTCAGATCTAGCACTTTATCATATATTCAATAACAATTCAGATGATCCTTTGCCAAATGATCTCCTTCCCCTTTTATAGTCTTAGGCCTTTCACAATACCACGGTCCAAAACCATAATAACACAATACCAAGAACCCAATACTTGGGATCAACACTTTTGAATGCAATACCATGGACCAAAACCATAGGATCAAAAAACTGCCGGACCAATACCATGAACCAACCATGAAAGTGCGTGAACTTTTCTCCACATGAAATAAACTTTTTCTCCACATAAAAGTGCGTGAAATTTTCTCCACATGAAATAAACCTTTTCTCCACATAAAAGTGCGTGAAATTTTCTCCACATGAAATAAACTTTTTCTCCACATAAAAGTGCGTGAACTTTTTTTTCTATATGAAATAAACTTTTCTCCGCATAAAAGTGCGTGAACTTTTTCTCCACATGAAATAAACTTTTATCTTCATGAAAGTGCGTGAACTTTCCTGCACTATAATTTATTATCTGAGATGAGTGGGTTGCCATCAAGTACAACATATGTATCATAATGCCAACAGTTTTGGATTTTGAGGGATTTCTCCCAAACTATAGTGATAATAAGGATGAATTTTACCTTTTAAGCCTTCATTTATGATTTTCATAAAAACATTTGAGATTTTTAGTCATTTGGTTACAAAAACACTTGCATAAATATCGAGGATTTGAGTTAGAAAGACATATTATGTCATGTTATGTGTAGGTTTTAAACCCGTACAGAAATTACCTGCATACGAATTCTAAATCACAGGAAAAATAAAAATGCGAGAGCATAACACATAAAACACATATACACAGAGATTTCCCACTTGATCCTAAAACTGAGACTACCAGCTTGATTTTTCATTATGTTCCTTTCAATGTTACAATACATATTTAGACATGTCGAAGCATCAAATACCATGGACCGAAAACCATCGCGTCCAATAACATGGACCAAAAAACTATCGCATCCAAAAAACATGTGCGAAAATCATGCACAAAACCATAAGTGGGTCCGCCCAACCTAACATAGGGTCCAAAACCAAAATTTTCCCTCAAACCCCCTGTTAACTATGTGGAAAGAATATAACACAACCCAACATTATGTTTGATGAACTATTGCTACCTGGTTGAAGTAAATTGATTAGAGTTTATCATGTCTTTATTGTGCTTAATGTATTATTCTTAGCCTATTCTTCAAATTCTTTTATCTTGTTTTCAATTTTAAGTGTGCAAGCAAAGCGTGGAGGGTGCCCATTGCTAAGCCTCTGCACTTGTTTTTAATTATATGGTATGATATTTTAGTTTGTTGCAATTTCAATGTGTTAATTTACTATGAATTTCAATATTATTTGATAATATTCGTTCTTTTTATGCTTGACAAGAAGTATTACGAAGTGACCTCCTATAAAGGAGCTAGATATTCCTTTCATTCTCAATGATTAAAATTGTCAAAATTGCTCATTTTGGTCAAATTGCTTATGTGTGATTGGATTGTTTAAATTTGGTTAATTTATTATTTGATTGATAGTAAGTGATGATATAAAAGTGTTTATTTCATCAATGGAAGATTTTTTAGTCCATTTCCTCCAAGGGAAATTGAAGTTTGCTTGTTATAACAATGATTAAGATATCAAGCTAGTTAAAGTGTTAATTTTCTAGAATTAGTCTCTAAACCATAGATTTTGGCGTCCTTTGAAGTTCACAATTTCTGGATTAATAATAAAATTGATGATCTAATTTACAGCCATAAATTGGACTGACATTTTTGGAGTCGTTGTCGGGGAAGCACATTTAGAGATTAGAAGCTTAGTTAATTAATCTCTCTTTAAAATATTAAAAAAAATGAAAAATAGATTTTAGTTTTTAGTTTAGTTATGTTTATTTATTCCTAGACAACGAGATGAAAAGGATAGATACACAAAACAAAATCCCACAAATACTCAACCATTGGTGGGAGCAAAACCATCTACATCTAAACTAACTACATCAATTGATAGAAGATTAACTTTGGAAGAGTTAGAGGAAAAGCAACGTTCAAGACAAAGGTTAAATCTTGTAGAAATACACATTTTTTTATCCTATGAAGAAAAGAGAAAACCAACACAAGAAGCGGCATCTTCTTTAGGAAAACAAAAATAAACAAGGAAACTAATTGTTCAACCAATCCTTGAACAACTAGAGAAAGTTGAAGAAACAGAACCTCAAATTCCTACATTGGAAACATTAGAAGAAACATTAGAAAGGACACTTAAGGAAACAATTGAAAAAGAAATGGCGGAACATGTAGGATCAAATATGGTAGAAGGAGGATTATGAGGATTAACTCCGGAACAACGACAAGAATATGAAAGAAAAAGACGAGAATGGGAAAGAACAAGGAAAGCAGAAGAGGAAAGAAGAAGAGAAAATGAAAATAAGAGAAGGGAAGATGAAAGAACAGAAGATGAGAATGGAGAAAAAGAATCCACTTTTGTATTTCCAATCTTGGATACTAGAGAAATTTTGGGAGAAGATGTAAAAATGAAATATATTCCACCTTTTGTTTTACAAAATTTATATGGTATGCCTTTTGAAGATCCTAACTCATTTTTGTTTGAATTTTATATATCATGGCATACCTATAGTTATACTTATGATACACATAAACTTCATCTTTTCCATGCCACTCTTAAAGCATCTGCATTAAAATGGTTCGTCAGATTAGGTGAACATATCATTACTAGTTGGGATGAAACGAGTGAAATATTCCTTAAGAAATATCAAGCATACTGTAGGTCTATAAATTCAAAGGATGATATTTTTAAAATGTTTGAGCAAGAAGATGAAATTTTGGTGGAATATCTATAGATATTTCTCTATCATTTACAAAAATCCAAACATCAATATTTGAATCAAGAAATCATTCCAACAATGTTTTTGAAATCCATATGAGATGAGTATCTTGATATTCTTAATGTGATGGGAAAAGGAGATATTTCATATTCACCATTTGGTGAAATTGTAGATTTATGTCAAAAATACTCAGGAGGCAGAGCTAAAATTGGAAAATGGGATGTAAATTCTAAAGTTACCAAACCAGCAACATGAAGTATAAAAAGAGCTAAACTAGGAAACTTGTTTGAAGATTTCAAAATAGATTCCTTAAGTACATTAGGAACACAAGTTGATATATTAAAAACAAGAAATAAACAAGAAGAATAAAATCAAGTATTATCAATTTTCTTTCCTAAATGTAAAAAGAAGCATCCACTGAAATAAATTCCTTTAGACAATATTCATGTATGTGGACTTTGCATGGAAAATCATGTAACTGGTGATTGTCCAAAGTTGAAGGAATTACAGGAAAACCTAGTGGAAGAAGGTCAAGCAATGGAATCTCTTTACTACTTAGCACCAAGAAGACCTTGGTAATCACGATTTGCAGACATGCCTCAAAATCCTACTCAAAAATTTACTCAACAATTTCCTCAAAATTATCAATATTTTTTTTAGAATTTATGGAATATTCCTATGCCTTGGCAGGCTTGGCCTCCTCAGAAAACCCAAAGCCAACGTTCTCAAGGTTGGCAGGGATATTCTTATGGAATCCAACCTCCTCAACAATTTTACCAACAATCATACTCTCAACCATATCAATAATCATATCATAAATCGTATCAATCCTATCCTCAACAACCTCTTCCACATCAACAATTTCAGTAACCCCAACAACAAAATCCATTTCCTTAACAATCATTACCTACACCACCATTAATCAAACCTCAACAACTTCGTCTTCCATCTAACCAACCACCACCCAGATCAACTCAATTACTAGCCTAAACATTGGAAAATATGAGTAATAAAGTAGAAAGACCAATATGTAATATCTAGGAAGGAACCTCATTTCCTACATATTGAATCCTTCCTATTCAATCTATTCACTTAAGGTCTGGAAACGTTATACAGAAAGACCCTCCTATCATCATAGAATAAAAACTATAAGAGGCGATAATTCCTAAAAAATATAGCACATAGCATGTAATAAAATATAATAAAATTCAAAAGAGTAAAACAATAACGACTTGAACACCTGCTTTCTCGGAAACATTAGTTGAGAAAAAATCTTTCATTTCTCTTCCTGAATTTGATATATTAGATGGACTGAAAAATGCTTATGTGAAAATTCCTTTATTTCAAGTTATTAAAGATATTTTAATCTATACAATGCAATTAAGGAATTATGTATAAAGAAAATTGGAAAAAGAAAGAAATATCCACCAATAATTCACGTGATTGGAAAGTTATATAGCTTCATGTCAACAAATAATACAATTGCAAAATATGTTGATTCTGGAATTCCAATATTAACAATTTTTCAGTTTCTAAAAAATTAATTAACTTGGGAGCTGCTATTAATGTGATGACAATAGAAATAATGAAATATTTGAATTTGTCAATTTTTCGACCAACTACTACTATTTTTGAAGTAGTTGATAGATCTAAAGTAGTGCCAAAAGGTGTGCTTGAAGATTTCATATTTTCCTTCGATTCTTGGAAGTATCTAGTGGACTTTTTAGTTTTTCAATTAAAGTCAAATTTAGGAGGACACTAATTAATTCTTGGAAGACCTTGGTTAGCCACAGTTGATGCCTTCATTGGTTGTAGATCACGAAGCATGATTATTTCACATGCAAATGAAAGAAAACATATAAAAATTTATCCTCTTGCTCAATCACCTTCTTTGTTATCGTTGTATGATGAAACAAAACAATAAAAGGAAGAATTAATTCAACCTATATTAAGTACTAATCAAGATTTTGATTTAAGAGAAGAGAAAAATGAGGATTTAATAGATTATTTCATTTCAAAACCAAATATTTCAAAACAATAAAGAACTATGCAATACAATGTTGCAAATCAGATTCTAGAACAATATTTTCAGGAAAATCACACAATCAATTATTTTAAAACATCATTCAATGTTGTTTTTCCTGTTAATTCAATCACACATTCTGAAAGTAAAAAGAATGAAATCGTTCTTGAAAATGTCTTAACATTGGAAACAATTTAGAACCATCACAAGAAGAACAATTGATTGAAATATTAAAGAAATATTTAACGGAATTTGCTTGGGATTACACTGATATGAAAGAAATCCATACTGAAACATGGATTAATCATATTTACACAGATGATATTGTTAAACCTATAGGGCAATCCCAATGAAGAATGAACCCAATGTTGAAATAGATTGTTAAGGACGAATTGCAAAAACTATTACAGGTAGGATTTTTCTACCCTATCTCAGACAGTCAATGCGTTTCTCCTTTAGTAGAGGTTCCAAACAAGAATGGGAAGTGGAGAGTCTGTGTAGATTATAGGGAATTAAACAAAGCAACTCTTAGTGATGATTCTCCATTACCATTCATAGATCAGTTCTTAGATTCACTAGATAGGAAAAAAAAATTCTCCTTTCTAGATGGATTTAGTGGCTACAAACAAATCAAAATATGATTTTAAGGCCATGAAAAAAATACTTTTACATTCCCTTGTGGTACATCTGCTTATAATGTGTTACCCATTGGATTGTGTAATACATCAGCTAATTTTCAAAGAGAAATTTTGATCATTGTTTCTGATTTGATACATGAATGTGTAGAGGTTTACATGGATGACTTCAATGTGTATGGAAATACATTTGATGATTAATTGAAAATTTCGGGCAAAAGTTCTCAAAATATGTATTAAAAAAAAATTATCTCTCAGCAATGAAAAATGTCATTATGTTAACAAAAGAGATAGTGTTGGGTCATCATATTTCTTCTTTTGGAATAAAAGTAGATCCCACAAAAATCCAAATCATTGTAAACTTGTTAGTGCCAAAAAATCAAAAATATGTACGGAGTTTTCTTGGGTATGCGGGCTATTCTCAAATATTTATTGAAAAATTTAGCAAAATATCCTTGCCTTTATTCAAATTACTTGAAATAGATGTACAATTTCATTGGAATGCTAATTTTCAAGTTGCATTTGAAAAGCTAAAAGAAAAACTATCTGCAACACCTATTTTAAGACGACCCAATTGGGATTTTCCATTTCACTAATGCATCATATATTGAAATAGGGGCATCTCTAGGTCAAAAAGAGAATCATATGACTTATTCTATTTATTTCAGTAGTAAAAATATAACCCCTACAAAATTGAGCTACACAGTTACTGAGAAAGAAATGTTGGCAGTAGTTCATGTTGTGAATAAATTACAACATTTTATCATAGGTCATGAAGTCTTCATCCATACAAATCATCTTGGCATTAGGCATTTGATGAATAAACCCATCACTGATGGCAAACTAACAAGGTGGTTGTTATTTATGCAGGAATTCAACATTGTTATCCTAGATAGACCTGGAAGGGAAAATCAAGTGACAAATTTTCTATCTCAATTACATACACCTTGTGATATTGTTCATGTTTTATATAGCTTTCCTTATGAAAATTTATTTTCAATATCTGTTATAACTCCATGGTATGCTGATATAGCTAATTATTTATCAACAAGAAAATCACCTCCACATTTTACATCAAAAGAGAAAATAAAAGTGATTAGAGAAAGTGGTAAATACACATGGATTAATGGAGATCTTTTTTATACTAGTTATGACTGTTAGAGAGGTAAATCCCCTCTACGGATAGAGGGGATCCCTACTAGCCCAAAAGGGGTCTAGCAACAATCAAACAATGCTACTCTGCAGGTTCCTAGTTGTGATTAACAAGTGGATAAAGAACACCTACTTGGATTCCAACGCTATGTT
>APFE030539785.1:61143-105387 GCA_000404065.3 Pinus taeda | reverse complement strand
TTATAGAGGCAAGTTGTTTTGATTGCCTAGATTTTAGTGCTAAGTTTAGAATTGGTTGAAACAGCTCCTAGAAGGATGAGCTCGATCCCTAGAGGCAAGGAAAGGTGTTAGCTTGCCTATATTATGTATTTTCTTAGTCATTTTCAGGGGTTGGAAGGTTGGACTCTTGAGGGAGAAACTATCATTGTATTATTTCACTGTATCTCTGCAATTTTTGGCTAAGGAAGACCAGGGTTTTGCAGTCCTCTTTGGGATTCTTGTTGACTCATGTGTTGATGGTGTGTTTCTCAATGTTCTTTTAAGATTTGTTATGTGATTCATTTACTTTCTTTACTTCTGCACATTAAACAAATGAAGTGTTAAAGTAAGAATTCATGCTTGTCATGCTCTGCTTTTAAGTTTGTTTAATTTCAATGTTTTCTACTGTTAAAGGAGAATTCAAAGTTATTGTTTGCTCTCCTTAGTTCATCACCTGTCATTCCTGACCATCCACTTTAGTTAAAGGCATCAATATTGTCTCCTACCTCGCCCCAAAGAACCCCCTGCAGAAACTGTGTCCAATCCCCGCACCCAAATTTGCCATCCCCTCAATTTGCCACCAAAAACCCAAAAACTTCAAAATCAATCTTTCTAATCAGTTTACTAGCCTAATATCAGTGTTACCTTATTGGTCATCTCATCTATTGGCGATTTTACGAGATAGACTGGAGAGAGCCTTCTCCTACCCTGTAGGGTTAGCTACGAGGCTAAATGGTTTGATGTAGCCTTGAGGTTTACCTGTCTCAGCCTGAGGTGAAATTTCAAGCGCTAACATACTGGCGACCATACTAGGGAGAACAAACTTGTCGTTTGCTCATTGACGTGTTATTTCATAAGTCTTAGACGGAGTCGGAAGATATGCCAGGTAGCCTTCGAACACGCTCTTGTTTTACATCACCGTTAGTAGATAAATGCTACTTCAGTCGATCTCCATGAGCTTGTGAAAGTAGTGCTTCATTGGCACTTTTACCCCAACACATGTATCAAGTTTAGATCTGATTGTTAATGGTGAACAACGATCAGACACTGACAAGGCTGAAATCATTCACTGGCGACTCCTTTCACTGAAGAATCCAGCGATCAGTGCTTCATGGTGACTTCACTGTAGAGAGATCAGTAGCTTTGAGCTTTTCACGATGGACCAAATCACAAGGAGATATGCTCCCTTGAGCTAAGATCACATCCCCGGTTTTCCGAATAAAATTCCAAAGGTAGATTGGTCAAGGAATTTGCCTACATTTAATGATGATGGTAAGAAGGATGCTGCTTTGCATCTAGTTAGATTTCATATGCATATTCGCAAGTTGAAGGTGTATTTTCCTGAAGATTGCCTAATGAAGATATTCTTGGCCACTCTGGAAGGTAAAGCCCAATCATGGTATGAAAGTTTACCACCTGCTTGTATTTACTGTTTAAAGGATTTTCATGCCTTGTTCATTGAAAGATACAAGGACTCTTATCCATCATTAAATTTGGTTCAAGACTGTTGCAAGCATGCTTATAGTTTTATTGAAAGCCTCGAGAAATATTACGAAGATGATAATTTTATGGACGTTGAGATCATGGAGGCTCTGTACGAAAATCCATTTCAGCAGCATAAAGAAAACTTAGAGAATACTTGTCCAGATGATCAGGACATTTTGCAGCAGAATCAAGATCAGCAGGTTGAAGATCATATGGCTGAAATTGATGAAAGAGAAGAGCTTGTTTCAGATCTGCCCACAGAAGACAGCAGCATGCAACCCATCAAAGAGAGCTTTGCTGTTGAGATCATAGGCAAAGTTTTGGATTCAGATGTTCATGAATAGCAAGATGATATCTTTGTTCAAGTAAGTGAAAAATCTTCTTTCAATCATAATTTGGATAGTTTGATTGCCATGTCATATGAAGATGATCAACAATGTTTCCAAGTTTCAGAATATCAGGACTACCATTCATATTTTTCATGTTTTGAAATGTTATTTCAAGAAGACAAGACTTGTTTGAGCAAAAGGAAACAGAAAGTCTTATCTCCTTTGTCTGAAGAGGAGATAGATCAACTCTTGAAAGGTCATGCTACAACCCAAGCTAAAGCAGATTTGCAGTGCACACATGGTCACGAAAGTGTTGGTCAAACTTCTTCCTCTTTTGAAAATGATGACAATCTTGTAATTAGTTTTATAGATAAGCAAACAGATAATATTATCTTTCATGAAGATGATAAAGTTGTCATGTTTGATGATCTTGAAGATTGTTTTTTGTTTAAGAATGACCTAGACCATAAAGTTGAGGAATATAAGCTTGAGAGAGACAATATATCAAAATTTCTCATGGTCAAGGAATTTATAGCCAACACTCATATGGCAGAAGCTTATACCTCTCTGTGCCTTCCTATCAATCAACAACCCACTGTTTTTTCAAATCAAAATGAAGCGAGTACTTATATTTTTGCAGCTGGATCTCCAAACATGATAGTGCTTCAGGATTATCAAGATCCCTTTGGCATTCTTCTGCAAGCATTAGAAAAGCTAAATGTTTCCTGGTTCATTATCATAAGCTTTGGTTTCAGTGGTTATTTTGAGTTGCCTACAGGTTCATCGTTCCGCCTGTTCGAGATAAGTGAGAGCAGAAATTTGGTATATAGCCATCTGCTGGATTGGTTACATTCGAAAGCTCATTATACATGATTGTACATATTTCATTAGTATGCAGGTGGTTGTCATCATGATTCCAAATCTTGATGGATTACTGTCGTTTTTCCAAAAGTTTTGTAAATTCTTGTTTTAAGTCAGTCATGAGTCATTTGTGTTTGGTCTGTTGAGTGAGTTTTTCAAGTTATTTCAGTTTACCATCGAGTCGGTTTGAGTCAAGCTTCAGTTAAGTTTCAATCAGTTTTCATTCAAGTTTTCATTCAATAAATGAGTCAAAGTCTTGTGTCGTTTGCCAAAATAATGACTCCATCACCCAATGGTTGAAAGCACTGGTCTTCTCTCCCAGAGGTCTGAGGTTCTTGGCACCTCTAAAGAGCTACCATCCCCATTGGAGCCAATGTTAGTGTCCATCTTTCCAGCCTTCCTCCAGTGATCAAATGTGCTCTTACAAAGTGATTTTGAAGTGTCAAGGTCAAATTTTGTCATTTCAGTGAGTCTTCAAGCAAAATTTGGTCACTAGGCATTAGGTCAAGGGTTTGCTCTCACTCTTTTCAAAGTTTCCCAAATGCCAACCTATGTCACTATTAAGCTGAGCCTATCATAATTCAGAGGGTTTTCATCATCATGTCAAGTTCCATAGGGTCATTTTACAACTTATCCATGCTTCAGTTGTGCCTAGGCAAGGTTCATTTCCCTCTCCTAGGGTTTTGAAGGCAATTTCTCTTGGACAGTCAAATCATCAGCAAAACTTGTTTCCTGATGTTCATACACCTTCCCCTATCCTTAATGTACCTTATCAAGCACTTCACAACACTCAGATCGCCCAAAATCTTCATTTTTGCACAAACCCTAGTTTCTAGCTACAACCTGGCAATTTTCTAGGTTGGGCCTGTGTTTTTCCCTTTTGGAAACTTTCCCCTCACTCAATCTTTAATATTACACTTTCCCATGCTTCCTAACATCCCTCGCGACTCCCAAAAATTTCCCCAAGAATTTATAAGCCCCCTATCCCCTTCATTTCGCTCCATTTCCACGAAATTCCTTGTTTCACACATCGGGACAAGTCGAACTCAAATGATGTTACAGAGAAATAAAAGATGAATTTGGGAAACCTGAGAGAGGCTTTTGTCCAAAACATGCCAAATAAGAAAAACCTCTTTCACTTTTTGCACAGGTGTCATGGTTTCAGAGAAATGTCAAGAATTTTGTTGCCTCAGGAGAATCAAAGACACCTCTAAAGTGACCTTGGGAAAATAAAGTTTTCTCCTAGCTTGGTTGGCCAAATGATTTTCTTGATGGTTAAAATGATAACTAGACACAAATATATTTCCAATGAGCTATCATGAGCTCAATTTGGGGTTGAGGAAGACATTCACAAGTTGACTGCAACAACACTCTTCCTTGAGGCAACCTCATTTGGCACTTTTTGAATAGTCTTGGGAGATTTGATTTTTGCTAGGTCAAGTCAACTCCAAATTGAAAAGTTCCAGTTGGGTTGGAAAGTAGTCTCAAAGAACTTTCCAACGAGCTATCCTGTACCCAATTCTGACACCAGGAATGCCTCCAAAAGCCTCCTGAAAAATCGCGATATGTCAAGCTAGGTGCGCGACATGTTGGGCTGCGCGCGACATGTCAAAGAGGCTCACAGAGTGTAATTTTCCAACTAGCGTGACATGTTGGGCAGGCTGCGCGACATGTCAAGCTAGCTTCCCCTAGCTCATTTCAGAATTGCTCAAGCCTCCTTTACTTCATCAAATTTCTTGAGGTAGGCCCTTCAAACTTGTGAATAGCTGCTGGATTAGTTGGGAAACATCATGAATGTGTTTGTAATGATCAAATTGTGCAAGGAAAAACACTATAACATGTCATCTCCTCACCTCTGGCCACCTATCAGAAAGGCCTAAGGGCCTTATTTGCAGCAGCTCAACGAGTGTTATCTCCACATCAGGTGGAAGGGGCCTCGCTTTCTTCACCAGCACAGGCAGCACAGAGGGGCAAACAACCCATGATTGATGAGGGGCCATCAGGAGTTCCAGATACTGAGGTTATTGATCTTGAGGCCAGTTCTCCTAGCCGAGAGGCAAAGGAGATCATTCAGCATCTCAGAGCTAAAAATGATGCCTTAAAGAGGAGATTTGAGGGTGCCCAATGGACCATCCACTTACCTGGAGCAGCGCAACAAACAGTTGGAGGAGGAGAAAGCACTTGATGAGCTATGGAGGATTCGTAGTGACCGAATCTTGAACCGAAGAAGACCCGGTGACCCATTGCCCACTGACCTAGAGTCCATGCTCATCCAGAAAATGCTCATTTGAAGAGGCTGTTGGCTAAGGCCAATCAAAATAACAAATTGCTGAGGAACATGAAAAACCATTACTGGGCATGGTTTTAAAGAAATGTCAAAAATACCGGCGAGAACGAAGGTGCTCCAAGGACGGTTGGCCAAAGCACAAAAACGAAGGAAAACGCCCAATCCACTCCAAATTTTGGCCAAAGCCTCTTTGAATGAGCATGGTACTTGATTGGGGACTCCCAGCCCAAATTTCAAGAAATTTGGAGAAAATTTTGTCATTTGTGAATTTTTTGACAATTTACAGGTTTTTGTTCATTAACGCGTCTCACCCCCGGTGAGACATGTCGTCCTGGAACCTCCATTTGACAAAAACTCAGCATTTCCAGATTTGTCATGCAAAGTTACATATGCACATGGAAGGACTTGAGATTTTGTCATGTTTTGGGCCTCCAAAAAGTCAAAAAACATGCAAAATTTGACTTTCTGCCACCTTTTTGAACTGCAGAAAGTTGTCTTGGGAGAATTGATTTTGGACAGGGCAAATGAACTCCAAATCCAAAAATTCTAGTTGGGTTGGAAAGTAGACTCACAGACCTTTCCAACAAGCCTACTCTTGCCCAATTTGGCCACCTGCAAGTGCCCCAAACATAGCTCCAAAGGCGCGCGACATGTTGGGCAGTTTTCACAGGAAATTCATCTACAGCTCAGGAATTCGCCCAGCTTTGACCAGTTTTGACTTGAGATGGGATTTTTCACCCTTTTCGATGTAATTAATGTATTTTCATGTTAGCATGACACTCATTTACCTATTCTAGAAGATTCATGCATGAAATAGCAAACATTTAATGAATGGATTGGCTTCCTAGTTTATAGAGGCAAGTTGTTTTGACTGCCTAGATTTTAGTGCTAAGATTAGAAGTGGTTGAAACAGCTCCTAGAAGGATGAGCTCGACCCTTAGAGGCAGGGAAAGAGGTTAGATCATCTATATTATGTACTTTCATACTCATTTTCATGGTTGGACTCTTGAGGGAGAAGCTATCATTGTATTATTTCACTCTATCTCTGCAATTTTTCGCTAAGGAAGACCAGGGTTTTGCAGTAATCTTTGGGATTCTTGTGGACTCATGTGTTGATGGTGTGTTTCTCAATGTTCTTGTAAGCTTTTTTATGTGATTCATTTCCTTTCTTTACTTCCGCATATTAAACAAATGAAGTGTTAAAGTAAGAATTCATGCTTGCCATGCTCTGATTTAAAGTTTGTTTAATTTCAATGTTTTCTACTGTTTAAGGAGAATTCAAAGTTATTGTTTGCTCTCCTTAGCTCCTCACCTGTCATTCCTGACCATCCACCTCAATCAAAGGCATCAATACTGTCTCCTACTTCGCCCCAAAGAACCCCCTGCAGAAACTGTGTCCAATCCCCGCACCGAAAATTGCCGTCTCCTCAATTTGCCACGAAAAACCCAAAAACTTTCAAAATCAATCTTTCTAATCAGTTTACTAGCCTAAAATCAGTGTTACCCTATTGGTCATCTCATCTATTGGCGATTTTACGAGATAGACCAGAGAGAGCCTTCTCCTGCCCCGTAGGGCTAGCTACCAGGCTAAATGGTTTGATGTAGCCTTGAGGTTTGCCTTTCTCAGCCTGAGGTGAAATTTCAAGCGCTAACAGATTCTAGGAAGGGATTATTCATATATTACTAAATAAGCAACTGGCATGAACTTGTTGATGAATTAAAAAAAAATCTTGCATTCAGTGCTTGCTTTCTGACAATAGGAGTCCAATGAATAATAGAATATTGCTCCCCATTTTCATCTTGGAGTTGAGAATGAATATGAGAAAATTTCACAGCTTCAAAGTACACAATATTCTAGACTAAAATGGATTGATATTTGAAATAACTACACATGATATACTAAGACAACTGGAAATTGATGGAATTAGAAAGAGATTGGCTAAAGTGAAACCTAACAAAATATTTTTTAACAGGGGAAAGGGAAGACAAAAATCCCAAAATATTTCATCAACATTTTGGTCATGGCATATCCCAACAAACAACAAACCATTGACACCACATATCTTGATAATTCTGGAAAGATTTGGCAGGGTATGGCGATGGATTTTCAAGTAATGGGGTGTCTAGGGCTAAGAATTCTTGCAATAAGGTTCTCTTTTCTTCTGTAGTTAAATCCATGTAATAGAGAATAAAGATAATTTCATCAAGGAGAGATGCAGTTGTCGAAGGTTTGTGGATCTAGATTTGTGTGTGCAAAGGATCGCAAAGGATCTGTTGCTATTGAGAGGCTTTTGTTGCAGATTTAGGGAGATAGGCTTTCGTTTTCTTTCTCAATGGGGTGGTTTGTACATTTTACTCTTGCATGTCGTGAGGAAGGGGCTCACTATCGTGTTTATGTAAATATTTGATATGGTGAGGGCCATCTTATCCCCTCTTTGTACAGTCGTGCTCTTTGCCAAAAAAATGGGGTCGCTTTTTGTTGGGTTTCCAAGGTTTTTATGTCGTTTTGATTCGTGATTTCTTTGGCTTTAGTAGGGTTTGCTTGCTTTTTTTGTAGATATGGAATTGGGCAAAGGGTCCCTTGGTGTGTTGGTTGAGACAAATGATGCTATGGAGTTTTCCATTGTTTATATTCATGTTTTAGCCCCCCCGCCCACCATGATATTTGCCTCCTAAATTGGCATCATTCCCCTCAAATTGGAGCAAATCTAAAAATAAAGGCCCCCTTTTTATTCTTCGTTGGGGCCATTGAGAAGCTTAGAAGACGTGAAACCTGTGGAAGGTTTCAGGTTTTTTTTAAGACATTCAGAGGGAAATTGATCTAGATTTGTGTCACTACATTTGATAAAGTGGCATCCCTAAAGAAACTCTTGGAGAACCTCATGGAGATTCTTGTACCCAAGCAACATCTAATTTGTGAAGAGAAACATATGGAAGATTTGTTACATTTTCATAAATATATTATTTCTAGGAGCTCCACCATCAACATGTTGCCAAGGTTGTGTGGGGGTGTAATGGGATGAAAAAATCTAGCTTATTCAGCTTCATACAAAGATGTGGCATGGGGTAAGGGCCCATTTCAATGGATCAACCTTCATAGGCTTACAGGGCCATATATTTTTGAAAATTGGATAAAATGCTAGCATTGGATGTCAATGATAAAGAGGTAAATCATCTCTTCTATGTTCTCCAGTCAAGTGTTGCCATTTGTAGATTTAATGGATTTTGGCCAAGATCCAAAACACTACATCAATTGGTTTTTATAGCATGGACCAAAAATTGTAACATTTATTTTTGTTCAAAAAGGCTTTTTTCTTGTACAGTTTGACTTCCAGGAATATTTAAAGAAATTCTTCAAGGAAGGGCCTTGGTTTTAAGGAAGAGCATGGCTCTTCATTGCTCCTTGGTTTCCATACTTTGAATCTTCAACAATGGTAGTAACAAAGATGTTTTTCTGGGTAAGGTTTCCAAATTTATTGCTCTTTATCACTACTTGGTTTCCAAAGTTTGATTCTTCAACAATGTTAGTAACAAAGATGTTAGTCTGCGTAAGGTTGCAAAATTTTCGTCTTCCTTTTTGGCATCGCAAGGTACTAGATGACATTGGAAATACCTTGGGCACATTAAAAAAATGGATGTTGAAAGAACAGAGAAAGGTTTATTTAACTTTGTTCATATTTGTGTAGAAATAAACCCAAGCAAAGGTCTACGTAACTGTATATTGTTGAAACATAGATACTATCAATGGATCCAAACCTTGGATTATGAAACAACATTTAGATGTCATACATGTTTCCTAACACACTTATGATATTCTTGTCCACAAGCCAAAAAGCCCCCAAAAAATGAAAAGGAGAAGGTATGTAAAACAAAAGTTGGCAACCTTTTGATCCCATTTTTTCAGGGGATGAAGAAGATAAAATCAAGGAGGACCCTCCCAAAAACAATGATATGAGCACTCAGAATCCTAACAAACCTGTACATCCCATGCAGAATGTTATAGAAACAAAAATGATCCTTGAATTTGATCATCTTGGAGTTGTGGAGTGCAAAGAAGATGGGTTGGTGGATTTGAAAAGAGTCCATGTTTCAAAAAGTTCATATTCTGATAAACAACACTTTGTTATGGTGGTTGTGACTACATTAGCAATTGTACTTGTCGATACACCTTCAAGGGGATGGAAAAAGGTCCAAAGAAAGAAAGGAAAGAAAGAGAAGTTAAATGACTATTATAACACTTAATTTCTCTTTTGTTTTTGTTTTAACTTTTGTTTTTGCTTTAGGGTCAACATATTGTCAATCTTCTCTCACAAGACTACATTATTGCTCATATTGAATTCTTCTAGCATCTACAAAATGTAATATTGCTCCTTTCTAAGTTGCAATGAAGTTAATATTTTTTTCCAAGGAAAAAAAAAGAAGAAGGTATTTTCATCAAGAGGTTGGATTTCAACATGTTGAAATATGTAACTAGGTTCGGTCTTCATAATGACATATGTAATCATGATTTTATGTATTTAATGTAATGAGAAAAATAAATTTGTTATTTTTTTCTTGAGGCATGGGTTTCATGCTCAAGAGGAATTTATTTTATAGGTTAAGCTCTCATTGAGAGCTTCTAGGGATTATGAATCATTGTTACATAATGTAAAAATAATTTATTTGAGTCAAATTCAAGTCAAAGTATCCTCCAATACCAAGCAATAATGCAATATTCAAGTTGGCATACACTCATGAACAAGTCAGCCTAAAAGGAGCAATTCGACCCAATGAGAAGCCTATATAAAGGAGACATCGACTTCACTTGGAGATTCACTTCACTTCACACAAGTTCGATCACAAGAAAGAAAAAGAGTGTGAAGAAGAAGAGGACAAAGGAGGAAGAGAAAATTGAGTTTTTGGGATTGTTTCTGGGTTACTTCTCTCTAGACATGCAAAAGAATTAAGGGCTCATGCCACTGTAATAAAGCCGCGCTGCAAAAGTGAAGTTAGGTCATCAAGAAGAGTTATTTTGGAAACCAAATTCTATAGGATAGAGAATCTACCTAAGCGAAGGAGAAAGGAACAAGATCACACTATCATTTCTCACACGTGCAAGGATTAGGGTTTCTGCAAAATATTTTTCTGGGCAGGTCGAAGTTGCAAAAGAATCTGTCAAGGAGGTCGAAAATGCAAAAGAAGTAGCTAGAAGTCTGAATTGTAGAAAGAAAAAAAGCTAGAAGCAAGATTTGACGTGGTCTTGGAGGGTCTTGGTCAAGGGTCAAAGGTCTTCGAATTTTCAATTGAAGGTCTATAAGAAGAGAATGAATTATGGTGGGTTTTCCTCTCAAGTTGGAGAGGTTTTGGCCCTAGCTAATTGCCTACATCTTGTGTCCTATTGTCTCATTGTTCTTTATGTTTTTGGTAGTTGTTTGATGATAAAGAGCACTAATTATAATAAAGGAAAGAAGAATTAAATCAAGAAAAGTAAAAATACATCATAAGAAGCTATCAAAGAAAGAGAAGTCATCTTATGTTGTTGCCCCTATATTTCTCAACATGGTATTAGAGCTAAGACGACAAGTCAAAGAAGGGAAGCTTAAAGAAATATGCCCAAGGATCAAATCACTAGAAGATCATCAAGAGCATGAATCATCAAGAAGGACCCCTCATCTCAAAGGAATCGCAAGGACGAGGATTACATCATCATCTTGAAGAAGGAAGTTACTAAAAACCCTGGTTCATTCAAAGAAGGACTCTACACTTGAAGCATTCTTGGGAACCTCACACTATCATCACCTCAAGAAAAATAAGACCTCAAAAACCCTTTGAAGCATCTTGAAGTTTACACATCCAATGGAAGCAAGAGAAGGTGATGTTATCATCATCAAGGAACCAAGGTGATCTCCCCCTATTTGAAGGATCATTATTAAGGAAGACATCTTCTATCATATCATCATCACCAAAATCAAGAAGGAAGAAAGTTGAAGATATTGTCATCAAGGAGTATCTTCACAAGTAAGTATCTTTATGTCCACATCTGAATCCATCAAAATGACTTCATTTTGCAAGGAAAACAACAAATTGGTTGGGTCATAAAACTTTATTGCATGGAAGAAGAGGACTGATATGATCCTCATAGAAAATGAAGTCGTTAATCATGTTAAGGTTTCAATTACTAAACCTCCAAAGGAATAACCTCAAGCTCCTGCAAAGTATATGAAAGGGGAAGTAAGGGCTCAAAGGATTCTTATAGAATCCATCAAAGATCCCCTCATTCAATATGTATCAAAGTTGGATACATCAAAAGAGATATATGAGAAGTTAGTAGAACTTGTTGAAAATAGCAACAAGAAATGTTAAAAATAGAAGTGCTAAAAATAACACTCCTATAAATAGCATTTCAGGATACATTCCAGTTTTAGTTAATCCCTGAACTAAAATTCAGAATTAAAAATCGAATTTGATCTTAGCAGTTGTTTGAAAAATAATTAATTAATTCATCTTCAGTTAATTAGTTGGAGAAAATCAAACATGAAGCCTATGTGAAGACATTCAACAGTTTCCCCTTTGATTGACGAAGTTATCCCTTGATTAAGGAGATCAGGATGAATTGTACTTTGAGTTGTAATTAGTTATCTCAGTTAATTGAGTTAAGTCCAGTTAGATTAGTTGCAACAGTTTGTGGAACTGATTATGAGTTCAGTTAGTTAATGCATGCATGCATGTAACTACTACACTTCAAATAACTGAATATTCTCTCATAAATAATTCATGCATGTCAGTTCAGTCAGAGACCCAGTTGAGATCAGATGATGGGATAGTGTACTATCAGTTGCAGGAATATTCCATTGAGGATATCTCTTGCATGCAGAAGGAATTCATTCCTTGGAGATTGCACAGTCACTTCTGAGTTTGGTGAGTTGTGTGAGAGGTGAATTCACACAAGTGGTAGCCAAAGGACCCAGGAGAAACTGCGCAAGGAAATAGGAGGCTTGGAGGACTGAGGGAAGGCATATGTGTTGTCTATTCTGTCTATGAGCAACATTGAGGGATTGTACTGAGAGCTGGATAGCTTGTGAGCTAAAGCTTTGTGTAATCCGGAGATATTTCCACTTGTGTGACAATACAGAGATCAAAATTTTTAGCTGAGGCTTTCCCCAGAGTATTCTTCTGTGTTCATGTGTGATTGATTTCTCATTCTCTGATATATGTATTCCATTTGATCTTCCTCAAAATCGATTAAGCTTCTGCAAGTTTGTTTGTAGAAGTAGATCAAGTATTTTGCTTTAGTATATTGCATTATCAAGTGATCACAACAGTCGATGATGACATGCTGAGTCTTCCTCTCCTCAATCTTCCTAAGAGCTGGCATAGCTACCAAGACTCGGTAAATGGAAGAGAGAAACTACCAGATTGGGAACGACTTTGGTCGAATCTGATGCAAGAGGAGATAAGAAGAAGCACCAGAGATGGATCTTCATCAAAGCAAGATGACGAAGAAAATTTAGCATTAGCTAGTAAGGCTAAGAAGGGGAAAGGGAAGGTGTCCCATTCCAAGTCGAGTTCTTCCCATGGTGGGAAGAAGATTGACAAATCGAAAGTGAGATGTTTTCATTGTCATGAGGTGGGCCATTATGCTACGAATTTTCCACAGAAGAAATCCAAGAAGGGATCCTCGAAGGGATCAAATGTTGAGGCACTGGCCTCACATTTCAAATTGGATTTCACCCTCATCGCATGCATGGTTTCATCGATGGTGGGGTGTGTTTGGTACCTGGACAATGGAGCCTCATTCCACATGACCAGTGACAAGAAGCTATTCAATACCTTGGAGGAGAAGGACCTCTAGATGCGCATTGAGATGGACGATGATGGAAAGTTCCGTGTTTCAAGTGAAAGTACGGTTGTGTTTCAGATGGAGCATGGAGCTCCTCTCACCCTAATCGATGTAAAGTATGTGCCTGGTCTAAAGAAGGATCTTGTGTCCATCGCTATGATGGAAGACAAAGTCTATGATGTAGTCTTTAGTAAAGGAAAGGCATTCCTAAGGCAAATCGGCACTGGACAGACCAAGAGGATTGGGATTCGAGTAAAGAATCTCTACAAGCTGGAGGTAGACGACTGTGTTGCATTGAGTTCCAAAGCAGAGTTGGTGCAGAGCCAAGATATTGGCAAGCTATGGCATAGAATATTGGGCCACTTGCACCATGGGACCTTGAAGATCATGTAGCATATTTCTACCGGACTTCCCAAGGGAAAACTAGAGCAAATGGATACATGCAAAGGTTGTACCTTGGGTAAGTATGCAAAATCTTCCTTTCAGGATCGAGACAGTAGAGCTGGAGCAATCCTGGAGCGAGTTCATACAGATGTGTGTGGACCATTCTCTATAGCCTCCACTGCTAAACAAAGGTACTATGTTATTTTTATTGATGATTTTTCTATTAGATGTTGGATCTACTTCATGCAGAAGAAGGATCAAACCTTCTCAAGGTTTTGTGAGTTCAAAGCCTTGGCAGAGAAAGAATCTGGAAAGAAAATAAGAGCCTTGTAAAGTGACAATGGTGGAGAGTATGCCTCCCAACAGTTTAAGGACTTCTGTGCAGCAGAAGGAATTAAACAGGAGTTGACGGCACCCCATAACCCACAGCAGAATGGGGTGGCCGAAAGGAAGAACAGATCAATTGTGGGAGCATCTCGGGCAATGTTGCATAACCAAAGCCTACGACTTCATTTGTGGGTTGAGGTATGCAATACAACAATATACTTGCAAAATAGAAGCCCGCATCATATACTGGGAATGAAGATACTCGTGGAGGCCTTTACCAGGAAGAGACCAAATGTGAGTCACTTCAGGATCTTTAGATCATCGGTTTGCTGCCATGTGACCAAATATGCCCGGAAAAAGCTAGATCCAACAGTTGAGTTGGGTATACTTGTGGGGTACACTGATACACCCCACAACTATTGGGTGTTCTTTCCTACCAGACAGAGGACAGTGGTACGTAGAGATCTGAAGTTCGACGAGCAAAAAACCATGCGAGTGTCCCTTGAGAGGGAGCTCAAGTTGCATGCAGAGGAGGAACTTTTGGTTCCTAAGGAGGAGAAGCCTTAGACTGATGCGGAGTAGCCACATGTAGAGGATTCGGGAGTGGAGACATCCACTCATGCAGAGTCTTCCAGAGATGGGTAGAAATGCTCAAGGGAAGCTAACAGGTTGATACTGGATGCAAGAGAGAATGTGGGACAGCCTTCTTTTCAGTGCAGACAGAGGAGGTCACCTATGCGGTACACTGGTTACATGGCCCTAGTTAGGGAGTGTGTAGAGGCCGAACCTTCTTCATTCGAGGAAGCTGTGCAACAACCAGTCTGGGTTGATGTTATGGTGGAGAAGTACGACTCATCATACGGAACAATGTTTGGGATGTTGTCCCAAGGCCAGAGGACAAGTCAGTAGTGAGTTCTCGATGGCTTTACAAGGTAAAACAAGCAGTTGATGGCAGTGTTGAGAAACATAAGGCAAGGTTTGTTGCATGTGGTTTCTCAAGGTTGAGGGGATCGACTATGATGAGACTTTTTCTCCTGTATCAAGGTACTCATCTATTATATCGATGTTGGCACTATCTGCACAGATGGGTTGGAAGATCCATCAGATGGATGTGAAGATTGCGTTCCTCAATGGCACGATTGAGGAAGAGGTGTACATAGAGCAGCTGGAAGCTTTTGAGAACGTTGATCGTGAGTCGCATGTGTTCCAACTCAAGAGGGCTTTGTACGGGCTAAAGCAAGCACCTCATGCTTGGTACACTAGGATCGACAGCTATTTCACCGGGTTGGGCTTCATAAAGAGTGAAGCAGATGTGAACCTTTACCACATCATGGTAGAAGGTAAGCCATTGATCATTGTTATTTATGTTGATGATTTGATATTGATAGGTGATGATCAGTTGATCAAGTCTTGCAAGGAGGACCTCACAAGAGAGTTCAAGATGAAAGACATGGGTCTTATGCACTACTTTATAGGCATGGAAATGTGGCAGAAGGATGGGGAAGTGTTTGTGGCTTAAGGCAAGTATGCCAATGAGATACTTCGGAGATTCCACACAGACAAGTGCAAACCCATGCAAACTCCTCTAGCAGGTAACTAGAGGAAGGAGTATGCTACTTCAGGTGAGGTAGTAGCTACTACAGTTTATCGGCAGCTTGTGGGTTCATTGATGTATCTAGTGAACACACGACCAGATTTGTGCTTTGCGGTGAACCAACTGAGTCAAGCTATGGTTCAGCCTACCAAGTTGTTTTGGAAGGCAGCGAAGCATGTGTTGAGACACCTCAGAGGCACATCTTAGTAGGATTGTGGTACAAACAAATGGAGGGAGTGAAGCTTCAGGGCTCACAGATGCAAATTGGGTAGGGAGTCCATTAGACCGAAAGAGAACTTCAGGAGAAATTTTCAACCTTGGTTCAGCTGCAATTTCTTAGTACAGCAGGAAACAAAGGTCAGTTGCACTTATCTCAGTAGAGGCTGAATACATGGTTGCCATTCAGGCATCATGTGAGGCCATTTGGATGGGGAAAATTCTAGTTGGATTGTTTGGTCAAAGGATGGATCCAACTGTGATCTATTGCGATAATCAGAGTTGTATCAAACTCTCTGAACCCAGTGTTTCATGACAGGTCCAAGCACATCGATATCCGGTTTCATCATCTTCAAGACTATGTGGTGAAGAGGATCATGTTGTTGCTGTATGTTTCGACCGAGGAGCAGGATGCAGATATTTTGACTAAGGCATTTTCAAAATGCAAATTCGAGTTCCACAGAGACAGGATTGGGGTGACATATAATCCCTTTCTTGTTGAGAGGGAGTGTTGAAAATAGCAACAAGAAATATTAAAAATAGAAGTGCTAAAAATAGCACCGCTATAAATAGCATTTTGGGATACATTCCAATTTTAGTTAGTCCCTGAACTAAAATTGAGAATTAAAATTCGAGTTTGATCTTAGCAGCTGTTTGAAAAATAATTAATTGATTCATCTTGAGTTAATTAGTTGGAGAAAATGAAACATGAAGTCTATGTGAAGACATGCAACAGTTTCCCCTTTGATTGACGAAGTTATCCCTTGATTAAGGAGATCATGATGAGTTGTACTTTGAGTTGTAATTAGTTAGCTTAGTTAATTGAGTTAAGTCTAGTTAGATTAGTTCCAACAATTTGTGGAACTGATTGTGAGTTGACTTAGTTAATGCATGCATGCATGTAACTACTGCACTTTAGATAACTGAATATTCTCTCATAAATAACTCATGCATGTCAGTTCAGTCAGAGACCCAGTTGATATCAGATGATGGGACAGTGTATCATCAGTTGCAGGAATATTCCATTAAGGATATCTCTTGCATGCAGAAGGAATTCATTCCTTGGAGATTGCGCGGTTACTTCTGAGTTTGGTGAGTTGTGCGAGAGGTGAATTCACACAAGTGGCAGCCAAAGGACCCAGGAGAAACTACGCAAGGAAATAAGAGGCTTGGAGGACTGAGGGAAGGCATATGTGTTGTCTATTATGTCTATGAGCAGCATTGAGGGATTGTACTGAGAGCTAGATAGCTTGTGAGCTAAAGCTTTGTGTAATCTGGAGATATTTCCACTTGTATGATAATACAGAGATCGGGGTTTTTAGCTAAGGCTCCCCAAATTATTCTTATGTGTTCATGTGTGGTTGATTTTTCATTCTCTGTTATATGTGTTCTATTTGATGTTGCTCAAAATCGATTAAGCTTCTGCAAGTTTGTTTGTAGAAGTAGATCAAGTATTTTGCTTTAGTATATTGCATTATCAGGTGATCTACAGGTGAAATTTCTACAGAACTGTTCTTTGTAAGT
Source organism: Pinus taeda (assembly GCA_000404065.3). NCBI lineage: Eukaryota > Viridiplantae > Streptophyta > Pinopsida > Pinales > Pinaceae > Pinus > Pinus taeda. The sequence continues at coordinate 88,543 of APFE030539785.1, read as the reverse complement.
ATTTTTAAAGAAGTGATATTGTTAAGACAAGAACTCTAGAAGATGAAGATATCAAAGGAAGATGGAATAGCCTCATACTTTATGAGGGTATCTGAAATAAGAGATCAACTACAAGAATTGGGAGAAATAATGTTTGATAAGGAAATGACCACCATAGTGCTCAATGCACTACCAGAGGATTGGGGCAACTTTACATCTAGAATCTATGGAAAGAAGGAATCTACTCCATTCAATGAACTTTGGTCATTGTGAAAAATTCAAGAAACAAGGATGAAGGAAAAAAACAATGTAGGATCAAACGAGCAATCACAAGCATTTGTTGCCATGGCTAAGAGAAAAGGGAAGTTTGGTCCTCAGAAAAAGAAGAAGAATATGGCCAAGGTCCAATGTTATGGTTGTCGATAATGTGGGCACTACAAGAGAGATTGTCCCAAACTCAAGCAGGAGAATAAAAAAATAGGAAGGGAAGAAGCCCATATCACTGAAGAAGTGGAAGAAGCTAAAAAGAAGAAATCAAAGGAGGAAGTAAAAAGACCTTTACTATGATTGAGATAGTCTTCTCCACCAAGTTCTTTTTCATCTTTTGTAAAGTATAGCTATCATTATAGGAAACATTAGAAGCATGATAGGATACATCAGTTTAGGATATAGGATCATAATAGCATACGACTGAAGCAAGAGCTCATGACATCATCAAAAGAAAATTGAAAAATAGTTGAAGTGGAAGTCTATAACAGTCATCATTAGAATGAAGTAGCTCTTGGAAACCTCATTGAACACATAAGTAGTACTTATGGGTAAAAGAAAGTCATCTAGTATAGAAATCGTCATACATCGTTGGAAAGAAGCATTTGCAAGATGAGGATAATCAAGATCCTTTGTTGGAATCTTAATTGAAAGGTTCATCTCTTGGAAGAAGCATCTTGCTGAGAATTCCACCTTGGATGGGATTCATTGTTTGTAAGAATGATGATATGATGACAAAGGAATGCAACATGTCGAGATGGTTAACACACTTTTAATCAAGGAAAAGAAGTTGTTGAAGGAAGTATAGATTACCAAAAGGAGAAAATATGTATGTATGCATATGTTTGATAGATTAATTCATGTCATCATATAGTTGTAGATAGTATGGATAGATACTCTACCTCATGAGTATGATCCAAGGAAAGGGTTATCTTCTATTGGAGAGATGCATGAAGGCATGGTTCACAAATTGACTAGATGAAATCAACATAATATGTTCTCATATGGAATATGAGGTGGTTGAAAAAGATGAAGGAACTATGTACGAAAGTTCCTGGAGAGAAATATGTGAAGAAAGAAAGAAAAAATGGTGAAAGATGAAACCATGAGCACAAGAAAATCAACATCCAATGACTAAGAGAATTGACCATGACATCTCCATGGAAAAGGTATGAAGACTCTGATGAAGTCTGAAAAAAAAAGAGACCCTTGACATTGAATATTTTGGAGAAGTGTCAATATGTATGCAGGATGTTGATGTTTCTACAAGCAGATGTCATGATGAAGGGCCATCACAAATAGTAACTTTGATATAATGTTCATTTTGATTTTTGAACAACATCTAGATGGATTAATACAGGGCTAATGAAAGAAACTTGTAGATGTCCCCTACAACTAGCACTCATGTGGTTGGATAAAATATCCTAAAGGAAATATGACTTGGAAGAGGTATTTGTATGAAGAAAAGCCAAATGTGGATTAGAAGACCACTTCCGATGAAGAAAAGGATGACATGACTGACATTGTTCATGAAGGAAACTGATGGATGGTCGATGCCCTACAAAGAAGTCCCAAAAGTTGAAGGCTCCATAATATTAATTCATGACATCGAATGGAGTAGCTCTACAAGTAACATAAGGTCCCATGATCTCCACCTAGAGTAGAAAGTTATTGGAAGCAAGTCCTTGATGAAGAGGGAGCTTGGGTACATTTATTTTATAGGAATGGTTACATTCCTTTATGGGAATGGGTATATCCTCATTAGTTAAAAGGGAGAGATAGACACATCATTCTTGTCTTCACTTTGGAAGAAATAATGGAGGATTGGGTAAGCATATCGCATCTGATACTCTTTGAGGATGAGATAGGGCATCTAAGATACATAGACGACTGATATTGTTTGAGCACTAGGAATCAAAGATAAGAATAGGCCTGGGGGGACATACCTTGTGAACACTCGAGTGGGGTATGTGCCTTGAGAGACAATGATGATGGTGTCTATAAATCATTAGTCTCGTCAACATTGTGCTCTGATCTTGTGGAGAGATAGAGTTGTTAGTCAAGGCCTTGCTATGTGACAATGTTGGTTGATATGATGCTATTCAGATGGGTTACCAATCTGACTCTTCTTATGAAAATTCTTCAGATTGAGAATGTCCAAGTACCATGTATGGATTATGAATATCTCCCTAGTTAAGAGGAAGTGTTGAAATATGTAACTAGGTTCGGTCTTCATAATAAAATATGTAATCATGATTTTATGTATTTAATGTAATGAGAAAAATAAAGTTGTTATTATTTTCTTGAGGCATGGGTTTCATGCTCAAGAGGAATTTATTTTATAGGTTAAGCTCTCATTTAGAGATTATAGGGATTATGAGTCATTTTCATGTATGAAAGACCCATTTAAGCATGTTACATAATGTAAAAAGAATTTATTTGAGTCAAAGTCAAGTCAAAAAAGCCTCCAAGAATAAGTCATAATGCGATATTCAAGTTGGCCTACACTCATGAACAAGTCGGCCTAAAAGGCACAAATCGACCCAATGAGAAGCCTATATAAAGGAGATATTGACTTCATTTGGAGGACTCACTTCACTTCACACAAGTTCGATCACAAGAAAGAAAAAGAGTGTGAATAAGAAGAGGATGAAGGAGGAAGAGAAAATCAAGTTTTTTGGATTGTTTTTCGACTACTTCTCTCCACTAGTGTTTTAAAAACAGGACGATCTGAACCGGTAACCGGTCAAACCGGCCGGTTAGCAAGCCGATCAGGTCAAACCAGCAAAAAAACCCAATTTGACCCACCATTTTGCCAAAAAATTGACCTAACCAGTCGGTTTAGAACAGAACGGCCGGTTTTTGGTCAAATCGGTCGATTTCGTCCTAAACTGGTCAGTTCGCTGCCATGGTCGCAAAGGACCCACGAAGTGCCTTTTCCCAAGTGTTTAGGGTGTTTTGGAGGGAAATTAAGGGTTCTTTCCCTCCAAAAACACTCTCTCTAAGCCTTTAAAAGGCCCTTCTCCCTCTCATTTGTCTCACACATCTCATTTGGAGTATTTGTGAGTTTGAATGGGAGCTTGGAGAGTGTTGAGTTTCTGCTGGAGTGATCATCTTAGAGGCTTGGAGTTGGAGTTGGAGCTATTTTGGAGATAGTTTGGAGTTTTCAGTGGAGTTGGCATCTTCAAGAGGAGGCTAAGGAAGCTAGTTTGCATTTCTAGGTAAGGATTTTCACTTGAAAATTCCTCATTTGACTGTTGTCCATGTATTAAATATTTTTATGTGTTATAAACTTCTAACTTCTATCATCTATGCTATCAAATTTTGTAGGCTACATGTGAATTTGTTTTCCTAAATTTAGCTTTGGTTTTCCATGTTTCCTAACTACAATTTTTTTTTTTTAAATGGTAGATTTCTTTGCAAATTTTAATTATATCAAGCAAACATGGCTCCAAAAGGCAAGGACAGTGCATGGGCTCATTTTGATGTTATTGATGGAAAAATGATATGCAAATTATGCCATAAACATATTGGAGGTGGGGATATTCTTAGATTGAAATAACATTTGGCTAGGGTAAGAGGCCAAGTAAAGCCATGTGATGCACCAAATGAAGTGTTAGGTCCTATTAGGGTAGAATACCTTTCCAAGCTTGCAAAATTTCATGAGGATAAGGCTAGGGAGAAGGCCATCCAAGATGACATCGCAAGGAAGAGGGAATTATTAGAAGCCATGAAAGAGAGTGGGTATGATGATTATGAGATTCAAGAATCTTCTCCTATCCCTTCAACCAATGAGCCCTTTCACTATGTTCATCCTTATTTTGGCCAACTATCAAAAGGAACAGAGAGAACAAACATCCAAAGTTATTTCTCATCCTCTGCCAACATTGCATCTTCTAATCCCACTTCCTCCCAGCCAAATCGTCAACCCACTTTGGACCAACATTGGAAAAAACTATGCAAAGAAACTTCTCATCAATACATTGCTAGATGGTGGTAAGATTCAGATATCCCATTTAATGTTGCTCGCTCACCTTATTACCAAGCTATGTGGGACTCTATTATAGTTGTAGCAAAGGGCTTCAAAGGCCCTAGTATGCATGACTTGAGGGGAGCTATTTTGCAAAAAGAGATTTCTCCCATTGATGAGTATTTGGTTGAGTATAAAGATTCATGGCTCAAAATAGGTTGTTCCATCATGTCAGATGGATGGACTGATGGAAAGGACTATACTATCATTAATTTCCTTATTTCTTGCCCTCAAGGAATGATGTTTTTAAGATCAATTGATGCATCTGATAAGGTGAAGGATGCAGCCCTTCTATTTGAGCTTTTGGATGACATTATTCAGGAAGTTGGGGAGCAGAATGTTGTGCAAGTCATCATCGATAATGCCTCAAACTATGTTCTTGCTAGAAAGATGCTTGAGTTTAAATATAGGACCATATTTTGGACTCCATGTGTTGCACATTGCATATACCTCATGCTTGAGGACATAGGCAAAGTGGAGTGGGTAAAAAACATTGTAGAGCATGCCAAATGCATTACAAAATACATTTACAACCACTCATGGGTATTGAACCTAATGAGGACAAACATTGGGGGAAAGAGCTTGTTAGACCTGCAATTACGAGATTTGCAACTCACTTCCTCACGTTGCAATGTCTCAATGGTCAACATAAAAACCTGCAGAAAATGCTTTCTTCTGATGATTGGACTGGATCTTAGTGGGCTCGTAGACAAGATGCAAAATACACCAAAAATAAAGTGTTTGACAATTATTTTTGGAAAAGGTATGTAGAGCTTGTGAAAATTACCGAGCCCCTTGTTAAGGTGCTAAGGATGGTGGATGGGGGAAAATTGGCCATGGGCTACATTTATGAGGCTATGGATCAGGCAAAGGAGCAGATATGGGTAGCTTACAAGGACAGGTTAGCTAAATATGGTCATATATGGGTGATCATTGATAACAGATGGAACAATCAACTCCATCGTCCTATACATGCAGTGGGGTATTTTTTGAACCCAAAGTATCATTATAAAGCTCGGCTATGAGATCTGCAGGATTGGGAGGTCAGCGCTGGATTGATTGATTGCTTGTAGCGCATGGTCCCTAGCCATGCAAACCAATTGAAAATACATACACAACTTATTGTTTTCAATATGGCAACTAGTACCTTTGGAAAGAACTTGGCAAAGATCACAAGAGATGTGGATCAACCAAGTAAGAAATTCCAATTTCCAAATTGTTTTTCTTTTCAAGTTAAATTGTTTACAAATTTACAATTCAAATTATCCAGAAATATTTGTAATTTGTAAATAAGTAATGAAATGCACTAAGTCACTAATGTCTTTGTCTTTGCAACACATTGGTGGGAGTCATTTGGCAGCCAGTGTGCTTAATTGCAAAATTTCGCAATTAGAGTCCTTAGCCAAACTTGCAGTGCTTCAAGTTGTGAGCGCAATTGGTTTGTTTTTGAACGCATACACACGAAGAAGAGAAACCGTTTGGAACAAAAATGGTTAAATGATCTTGTCTTTGTGTAATACAACCTGCGACTAAGGAGGAACTAAATGGTGAACATAACGCCTGATCTAGATGCCATTGTGTTGGACGATATTGATCCAACATCAGAATGGGTGGGGGAGACTGAAGATCATGTGTTTGATGTTGATTTTGATATCGACATGGCATTAGCGGGGGATGAAGCAGACTTGGTGGCGCCATCAAAACCAAGATCAGTAGTGGCATCAAGGAAAGGCAAACAACCAATGGAAGGCACTAATCATGCAGCTCAACAAACTCATGCTTCCATTAGGTCCACTTCTATTGTTATTGGTGGTATTGCTACTGAGGTTGTAGATCAAGCTGAGGCATCCTCAGACTCTAAACCAAATGATGTCTATGTAGCTCTTGATGATGATCCTATGTCTAGTAGTGGTGATGAATTTGATGATTGATCATGTGTACACTGTAATCTTGTAGTAGGCCAATGTCCTCATAGCTTGCAACATTGTTTTTGGACTTTATAGGCCATTTAGAGCCTCATTGCTTATGTATTTTGTCGATAATATGTATTACACTCGATGCCATTTTGATATATTCACCTTTACATGGTATATAAATGAGAAAACTTTGCATATTTCGTCTCTATTGGCTTGGAATCATGGTTTTAAATCTTAAAAATAGTTTTTTTCATTAAAAATTAATTATTTAATGTATTTTTTCTAAAACTAGTTCGTTTAGACCTGACCAATCTCGATTCGACCAGTTCCAGTTCGAAACTTGATTCATTAGGTGAACCGGTCCAGTCACCGGTTCTGGTTTTTAAAACATTGCTCTCCACACGTGCGAAAGAGGGCTCATGCTACTACATTAAAGCCAAGTTGGAGAAGTGAAGTTATGTCATCAAGAAGATTTGTTTTGGAAGTCGAATTCTATAGGAGAAAGAATCTACCCAAGCGAAGGACAAAGGAGCAAGATCACACCATCATTTCTCACACGTGCAAGGGTTACTGTTTCTGCAGAAGATTTTTCTGGGCAGGTCGAAGTTGCAGAAGAATCTACTGGGGAGGTCGAAATTGCAAAAGAGGCAGCTGGGAGTCTGAATTGCAAAAACAAAAAACAAAAACAAAATTGACTTGGTCTTGGAGGGTCTTGGTCAAGGGTCAAAGGACTTGGAATTCCTCAATTGAAGGTCTATAAGAAGAGAAATAATTCTGGTGGGTTTTCCTCTCAAGTTGGAGAGGTTTTGGCCCTGGTTGATTGCCTAAATCTTGTGTCATATTGTCTCATTCTTCTTTATGTTTTTTATAGTTGTTTGATGATAAAGAACACTAATTATAATAAAGGAAAGAAGTAAATCAAGGAAAAGTAAAAATACATCACAAGCAGTTATCAAAGCAAGAGAAATCATCTTATGTTGTTACCCCTAGATTTCTCAACACGACGGGCATAACTAACCTAGCATTTCCTAAATGAACTGAGGGATCATGAAAAATAAAATGACTCCATGTCACAATTTTTTGGCACACCATGTTACAAATTCGAGAAAATGGATGGTTTGGGGAAGAATGACCATATATTGTTGAAAATTGGATCAAATGCTAGCATTGGATGTCAATAATAAAGAGGTAAATCATCTCTTCTATGTTCTCTAGTCAAGTGTTTCCTTTTGTAGATTTAATGGATTTTGGCCACGATCTAAAGCACTGCATCAATGACTTTTTATAGCCTGGATCAAAAACTATGACATTTATCTTTGTTCAAAAGGATTTTTTATAGTATAGTTTGACTCCCAATAATATTTAGAGAAAGCCTTGAAGGAAAGGCCTTAGTTTTAGAGAATAGCATGCCTCTTCATCGCTCCTTGGTTTCTAGAGTTTGAATCTTCAACAATGGTAATAACAAAGATACTAGTTTGGGTAAGGTTGCTAAATTTTCCTCTTCCTTTTTGGCATCACAAGGTACTATAGGACATTGGAAATACCTTGGGCACTTTAAAAAAATGAATGTTGAAAGAATAGAGAGAAGTTTATTTACCTTTGAATGTATCTGTGTAGAAATAAACCTAAGAAAAGGTCTACCCAACCGTATATTGTTCAAACATAGATCCTATCAATGGATCTAAACATTGGATTATGAAAAAACAACATTCAGATGTTGTACATGTTTCCAAACATGACACTTACGAGATTCTTATCCACAAGCCAAAAAGCCCCCCAAAAGAGAAAAAGGTGCAGGTATGTAAAACAAAAGGTTGGCAACCTTTTGATCCCAATTTTCGGAGAACGAAGAAGAGAAAAATCAAGGAGGACCCTCCCAAAACAATGAGATGAGCACTCAAAATACTAACAAACCCGCACAACCCATGCAGAATGTTGTAGAAACAAAAAGATCCTTGAATCTGATCGTCATGGAGTTGTGGCGCACAAAGAGGATGGGTTAGTGGATTCGAAAAGAGTCCATGTTTCAAAAAGTTCGAATTCTAATAAACAACACCCCATTGTGGTGGTTGTGACTAAGTTAGCAATCGTACATGTTGATCCACCGATTCGAAAAGAGTCCATGTTTCAAAAAGTTCGAATTCTAATAAACAACACCCCATTGTGGTGGTTGTGACTAAGTTAGCAATCGTACATGTTGATCCACCTTAAAGTGGATGGAAAAAGGTCCAAACAAAGAAAGAAAAGAAAGAAAAGTTAAGTGATTATTATAACATTTAATTCCTCCTTTATTTTTGCTTTTATTTTTGTTTTGTTTTAGAGTCGAGAGACTTTCAATCCGTGCTCACAAGACTACAATGTTGCTCATATTGAATGCTTCTAGCATATACAAAATGTAATTTTTCTCCTTCCTAAGTTGCAATGAAATTACAATTTTTATCAAGGGAAAAAATAAGAAGGTATTTTCATCAACAAGTTGGATTTCAACGGGCATAACTACCCTAAGATTTCCTAAATGGACTGAGGGTTATGAGAAATAAAATGAGTCCATGTTACAAATTTTCGGCACACCATGTTACAAATTCAAGAAAATGGAAGGTTTGGGGAAGAATTGTTAATTTTTGCAACTAGGGTCAAATTCCACATTTGACATCTCAAATGACTGAGATGATGCTTGCAATAAATTCCTCTTTTCGAGAGGACCAAGATCGACCTAAATATCACCCAATTTGGTCAAGAGAAAGTTGAGTTTTGAATTATTTTATTCATACATGTATTATGGAATGGGTCGGCCCTAAGCACGTGAAATTGGTTAGGTCAGCTTCAACCCCAAGTGGACCCTCAAGAAAGCCTATAAAGTGAACTCTAACTCATTTCAACAAATTGTTCAAGCCATCTTTTATTCTTCTATGTTGTCCTAGTTCGCACAGGTCTGACGGAAGGAGTTTGCACAAGGGTTTGAAATCACAAGGTCGAAGTTCACTTTGATCTAAGGTTTTCTTATTCCTGGACACTGGCACAGAACTGTGCATTTTAGTCCCTAGGCATTAGCATCTAGTGGTAAAAACAACGTCCAGAGAGCCTTAGATGCTGGCACATAAGCTTAAGGGAGCGTCCAGGGTTTAAGAGGCAGATTTGAAGGTGTCAACCACCGGATGCTTGCACAGAGTAGTCCTAAGAGCGTCCAGGTCATCCCAGACGCACGCATAGCAACTGGAAGGGAGCATCCAACGGTTTTGGAGCAGAGCTGGTGGTTTTGACCCATCACTAAAATGGCCATCAAATTGTCACTTACATGTCATGAAATCATCACCTTTTTATCATTAATGTCATTGCATTTCTTAATTTTGTCACATTTCTCGCCCTAGTTTGACATAACTACATTGCATAATTGCCATTACAAAATCATCACTATTTTTAAATCCATTCTCATTGTCAAACTGAAAAGTTCAAATAAAGCTTATTGTTGTATCATGTTTTGTGGTTGTTCATTGTCATATTTATAATTGTAATTACAAAATCACCACAGCCTTCCCTACATTTTTAAATCCATGTCCTATAAAAATTTAAAAAAAAATCACTATTTTAATATCATTTTTTGTAATTGTTAGTTGCTGGTAATTTTTCGTAAATAATTTATCCATTTACAATGATGCATTGGCTGCCTTTCTATTTTGTTTGCCCATGAATCTTACATGATTGGAGTGATACCATACATAATGAATGACTCGCCATCACTAACTTTTAAATTTAAACAAACAAATACGCATCCGAATCTTAAATAAGAATATTAAAATGTCTATCAGATTAAAAAGATACTCCCTGCCACACAACATGGATAGCTTTGATCACAAATTAATATTTGTAAGAATTGATCGCCATTTACATCGAATCCTACCAGCATTCTGGAGGGAGATTATGAAGCTCTCACTAACTATAAATTTTATAATTACCAAATTAGGTTCACTCATGCAAAAGCATTTTAATATCAGTTTTGTTGTAAAGCAATGAGACTTACAAACACCATAAAGTTCATAAAGTTCTATTACATTTGTTTGTACTTTATGAACATTTTTCAGCATTCACTGCCTTGTTTACTAAGGTCACAATTTTGTTTTTGTTGGCGAAATTTTTGCCAAAAATCTAGTGAAGAATTTCAAAAATTTAATCCTGAAAATGTTTGAATCATTTTTTATGGTGGAAATAGATTCAGTACCATAAAAAACACGTGGGGCACCCAAAATCCTGAAGCTTAACCACTGTAACCTAGACTTCCAAAAAAAGATTACCATATTTTTTCAAAATTTCCATGGTTTCACAAACAAAATGGTGGCTTCCTTTGTTTTCTATAGTTTTCCGAACAAAATTGTGACCCCATTAAACTCCGCTTCACTATTTTATCGTTGACAATGAAACTCAATAGAGAATCCAACTGATTGTATTTGATTGATGTAAACACGGACAAAAGCCTACATGACGCTGACACTGAATTCCTCCGTACCATTATACTAATAGTTGGTTAGTAGACTATATATAACCATGCCTGCATGATTCATAACCTGACCAATTACACGTACTCGTTTTTTCTCCTGTTGTATCTATAATAACCTATAATAACCTATCTAGCCCTAACCCATTCATCACAACGACGCTAGAACAATTTCACATTGAATGATCACCTTAGTTCTCCTAGAGCCCCGAAGACAACATGCGGCATTCATTTCAACTACACCAAAGAGAATTAGAAACCTAAAAGCACCGATACAATCCTCGTCTCTTAATTTGGTTCTGGTAACGATAATGACTGTCTAACACCTGTATTAACTCAATCTGTGGAACTCTCGACTTTTATTATGCTTTGATAACAAGCATACCTGTCTTCCTGTGGTATCTCAGTTTGAGGAGCTTTTGATGCTCAGTTATGAGAAACGAGCTCATTTTTCAAGAAAAGCTCTCCTCCATTCCATTTATTGAGATTACAGAAATCAGTGTTACATCGACCTTCAGTCATTAATTTTAACCACTGCATTTTCTCACTAAAATAGCTACTAGTATGATAATATAATAGTTGTTTTATTATTCATAGCATTTGAAGAAATGTAAACATGCTGATTAAACCACGCCAGAACCAACGGAACTGAAAGAACTCCCAGGTACAACACGGTAAAGAATCAACATACAACAGCAAAAGGGCCGCCCTAGGCATGTAATTCTCCATCTCAAAAGTTAAGATTTTAAAACATATTATAGCTAGAACAAGAAAATTCATAGCATTTCATATACAAGCACCTAGAAAGAATATTTTATGAAACAGAATATCCTATGAATTCTTGTAATGCAGAAATGACTGCATTCGAAGTAAAGATTCAAGCTATTTCAATACAACCGCGGCATTCCTAAGAGCCAAGTAACCCTGAATATATTCCTCGGGAAGGTATCTTATGCGCTTGAAAAAATCAACATTGGCGAATCGAATTTTGGTTCTTGGATCCGTATATGGAGCCTGCATAATAAAAACAAATATTCAAAAGAAACCATTAAAACCCAACAATTAAACATGTACAAAGCAACCATATTCCATGGCAATTGAAAATAATCAAAGCAAATTCCACTGTGCAATAAAGGCCCATATAACAACACGAGTAATCTGATGATACGAGTGGCACAGCGTGTCACGTCTGTAAGCCTTTTCAATGCATGAATCAAAACTGACATTCACAGTAAGAGAGAATACGACTGGTGAAAATGCAGCTTTCAACTACCCATTCTGTTGTGAAAAGTTCGCCCTTCTTAGTACATTATTGCTTTACATATATTACCAAAGTTTACTGACCAAACAGATTCCTTTTCTAAAAAGTACAAATACTGCTAACAGTATTTTAGTAAAGTCAAATCCTTTTGTATGCATTGAATGGTCAGTATTCTGAATATCAATATGCCCAGAATCACATAACCATCCCATGCATGGCAGAACCAAAACTCAAGTCCCTCACTTGTAAGCTGTAACATAAAATATGAGAGCTTTACCACATGCACAAACTGAATGACAGGAAGGTCCCTAGAAAAGTCGGCATGTCTTGTTGACAGCAGGTAAGTACACGGGAAGTGCAGGACAACTGAACTTGGAAGATTATGGCTTCAAAAGTACAGGACCACAGGTTATATAGGTTGTGACAAATTCGCAAGAGTTGGTATCCAGAGTAGAAATTCATGTCAGGCTTGCTTTCGCATAAAAGATATGGGCATTTTTAAAGCTTTCAGTTTCTCTTTCAATTAGAATAAATGAATGATTTTAATGACATCCACGAGGCTGAGCAGCCTATGGGACCCAGAGAATAACAACCTTAACTCATCTTCATATTCTTTTTGATGTCGGATCTTCGGCTATGAGTCTTGACTAAAAGGCTAGCAATTTTATTGATCTCATCTTTGTCAAATAAATGGTGCATGTTGTCAACCTTTAGATTGTTTTCATATTGAATGTTGATATCCTTATATGCTGCACGCTCCATGATAAAGCATCATTCCATCTCCACCACACCCTTACGGTAGAAAATGCAAGTTCTCTCTTCCCAAACTTCCTTGGGGTTCTTCCACCTGCCAGTTTCAAATCTAAGATGATGTGACCCTGTCCTCAACTGTGCCTCTAGTACCCTTGCTTTTCCTTTAATAGCTGCTCCTAAATATGTTTTCTCACCATGGTCACAAGTTGGATTGAACTCTTTGATGTAGTATGTTTTTTTACGCCCATTGTGATTGGTCCACATAACAGTCTTAAAATTTTCCATCACAAATTTTTTTATTTCATTGGTGCTAGGGCACTCATGCAGCTTGATAGTCCACTTACTCTACCACTTTTTGTTTTGCTTCATCCAGGTTTTCTTCCTACGATCTAATCCCTCTTCCATAGCTATCGTGGGCCAATGCTGGTTATCCATGTTTCTAGTCTTATTTAAATAGCTTATTGCCCTGGTTATCGTCATTGCCTCCAATGGAAAAGTGTCTGCTTCAACCAAAAGGATTCCGTACGGGACTGTGGCTTTAACTTTGAGATTGCTAGTGATTCGATGTTTTTCTATTCTTTCTAACTGCATCCACTGCAAGTTGACATGTTGCTTCCCCATACTTCACAACTATAGAGAACAACCGGCGCAACCAAGAAACCAAAAAAGGTTTTCTTGGTTTTCCAATCCCAAAGTTCAGCTTTTCTGCACCTATTTTGGAGTAAGCATGAGGCTCTCCATCCTCCTTGAATTCTTTTCGTCCTTCAATTCTTGTTAATGTTCACTTGCAGGTCCACCTCCCAGCAAAAGTGTTCTAAGGCCTTTAAGTGTTCTCTTAATCCATGCGTATAAGTTGTTTTTCATATTAGGATAAGATAATCTACGTATAGAAGCAACTTTACCACGTAGCTTGCTAGATGAACGCCTTCTCCATCCGCTTTGCTTAACCAAACTTCTAGCTTATCGATATATAAACCCAACAAAGTGGGGGATGGAGGACATCCTTGTTTGACACCAATATCACTACCAAAACATTCAGACATTCCTACACTTGTTTTGATTTTAGCTCTAACCTTCTCATAAAGTCTATGAACTGATGCTCTATACTCATCTGGGATACCCAACTCTTCCATCATGTTCCATAGTTTGTCTCTAGGCACTATGTCAAAGGTTTCCTTGAAGTCCATAAAACAACAATAGGTTGTTTCACCTTGCTTGTCCCAAACTTTCTCTATCAAATGTCTAAGGGTGATATAGTGGGTAGAGTGTCTATGTCTAAAGCATGCTTGTCCTTTTGCCCTTTTTCCCTTACTTTATGCCCAACTTCTGATTCTTTGCTCTATCATGTTCCCAAAAAGCTTGCCCATAAGGGGGTTGACCATAATAGGTGCGGTATTAGGGGGGTTATTGATATCTCCACTCTTAAAGACATGAATGACCACACTAGTAGTCCACTCTCCCGGAAAGTCGTCCTGGATGATCCCATTGAAAATTCCTTTTAAATGAGGAAAAAGGAGCTCTGCTCCCCATTTTAGGAATTCAGCTTTAAGCCCATCTATGTCCTTTGCTTTACTGCTTGCTAAATTCTTTATTCCCTGCTTGATATCTTCCTCTGTGAATAGTTCCACTAAAGTGTTCACTGTTTGTGGGGGGGTATCTTTCTCGTGCACCCGCTTATAGAGGAGCCTTGCATACTCCAACCATTGGCCACCTGTAATATTGTTTTCAGCCCGCTTTCTCCTTTGTTGTATCTCTTTCCAAAATCCTTTGGGGTTGTGCTTTCCAAGAGAGATTAACTCCTTTCTTCGTCCATTTACATATTCTTCTTTTTTTATTCTACTAGTTTTTCATATGTCTTATTTTTTTCTTTGCTCCATTTTCTCTTTTTTAGAGATCTCATGGTTGCCTTGCATTCTTCATCATACCATGGATTTGCCAGAAAAGTACTTGTGGTTCCCTTCTTGGGGCGGGACCCTTTCCATGCACTTAAGGCCCTATGAATTGTTGGGATCAACGAACTGCAATGAACATGGCAGCCTGCCTCAGTGGTTGTCTTATCTACCACGCCATGCTCTATAGTCCGAAATTGATGCTTAAGAGCAATATTGAACCTTCCTTGTTTTCCTGATTTATGTGAATGTTTCCTTTGTAGAGAGCTTTCTTTTGTATTCCCAGAGTTTGCCTATTGTGTGGACAACTATGGGCAACATCAAGCTTAACAAATAGAGGAGCATGGTCAGATTTCATTTCAATAGCACAGTCCCCAATTTCGAACTTCAGCAGTCTAGCGGTGAAACTTTGGGAGCAGATTACATAATCTACCACACTTTGACCATTGCAAGTTTTGCATGTGATCCCTCCTGAAGTTGGCCACCTTCTCATTCCATTGCAAATAACCATGTCAAACAAACTACAGAGCCCCAGTAATTCTGCCCCAAAGTGTGTCATACCCCCATTTTCATCTTGTGAATCCCTTTCCCAAGGTTCACCACCCCCCTCTTCCAACCATAGGGATTGTTTTCTCCTCTTTCTTCATTGCTCAATTGGAGGGATTGGTTGTTCACTGCCCTTGTGTTAAAGTCACCTATTAACAATATTTCCCCAAGAGGGTTGAATAAAGATATATCTCTTCAATGAGGCATATGGGTCTTTGTTGTCTAAATTTCTTGTTTTATAGATCTTTGAGTTTTTTTGGGGAAAAGTAACAAGCCACCAACCTCAAATTAATCTCCTTTTTTGTTATTTGTAGCCAAATGTATTGTTTATTCAGATGCTCTTTTTCTATTTTTACAATTCCACCCCATTTTTCACTTATTAACACTGTGACTCTCCCGTGTCCTTTGTCTGTCTCATTTCTTTTGTTCCAAACTGGAACCTTGCATCCATCGTGCTCATGTGGTTCTACAAGAATGATAATATCCTTCCTTTCTGCTATGGGCCCCAATCCTAGACCTCTTCTCCGTGGATAACTTCTGCAATTCCAACTTACTCACTGTAAGTAGTTCAGTGAAGCCCCTATTTCCTATTTCTTATTTGGGAACTGGTCACTGATTTGAGCTTTCTCATTCTTCAACCATGCCCATTTTCCCTCATTTCTTGTTGCTTTCACTTTTCCCCACTCCTTTCTTTGTTGATCTTGTTGAGCAAGAGTCAAGCCTCATCTAGGTAGATGTGTGTCCTCTAAGCAATCCTCTATTTCTAAGGATCATATTCTTATCCTCTATACTCCTCAGGATAACTCTTACATGTCTATCTCTTCCTCCCTCTACCTTCTTTCTAATCCTACTTGCTTAATGAATACACCCTATCCACTTCAATAAATCTTTAAGGAAGTCCCTTGCTAAGATGTCGGTCCTTTCATTTTCCCCATAGTCCCTCAACCCTTTGATAATGATATCATAGCCTTGCCTTGCTTGTCCTGTTCTTCTTTTATTTGAATTTTGATTTGCGTCTCAATGATTCATTTTTTATTGTTTGATGACCCACTTACAACTTGCAAGCCGCGACCATGATTTAGCCTTTTCAATTCGATCTTTTAGTTGATTTTCTTTAGTTTCCAATTCGGCCAATGTGAGTTGAATCTCCTTTATTTCTGGTGTGTCCTCTTCATTTACCAATTCTGACTTCTCAAGGTTGATTACCCTTATCTGCTCTAATTCTTGTTTCAAGGCAACCACTTCTTGCTGCCCTTTTTCAATTTTACCCTGCATGTTTGCAATTTGTTCCCTAACAGCTTTATTTTCCCTCTATAATTTGCCCTTGAACTTCACAATTTCATTTACTTTGTTGCCTTCATACCACTTATTCGCTTATAAAATTTCGAGTCTCCTTTTCATGCTCATGGGCTCTTCTACATATAGTCCTGATGACCACATTAATGGTGTTGATATGAGACTATATAGGCCTTTGTTGCCATGTTTATCTGCTCTTTTATCTTCTTTGTTTGCTACCAAACCCTCTGTTTTGTTCAGACTTGATTTGAGATCCTTAATACTCTTTTCCCTACACTGGTTTGAGAGACCTTGTTGGATATGTTGTTTACTTCGACAAGATCACTCCAAATTTTTTGGATCTACCTACACCTTAAAATCCCCTTATATTGTTTTGCGTTTACAAAAACCAATCTCGCCTCTGTGTTGTAAGTGCTCTTCTAAAGAAAATCTTCCATAGAAGAATCCCATGATCCTGTTGAATCCTCCATTGTTATGGCAGGGTGAGGAAATGAAGTTCCATTAATGAGTTGAAGGTTGTGTTTCCAATAAGAGCTCCCACCTACTTGATGCACTTGAGACTGCAAACCATTGTTGTATCCTACCCCCCCACAGTAATCGAATAGTTTGCAACTTTGTATCCTACTATGTTAAGGAGTGGTATTTGTGTCTCCTCTATGTTGGACTCCTCTCTTAACAGCAACAAACTTTCCTTTGGGTCCTTCTCCGGATTAGCCATCATATTTGTTTTATTGTGTTTTTTTTTGGTTTTATATTGATCACAATTAATTTTTGCCAATTTAAATGAAATAAGCACAACTCAAATCATAAGAGACGGAAAAGAAAAGGAGAAAACCTCCCCTGGAATTTTTGGGTCCCTCTAAGCGTTCTGACGCGGACATTGAAACTCCCGTTCTCAGTTGATCGACCGCTGCAATGTTCTTGCTGCTTAGTCGCTGCATGCTCCCACTGAACTCCCCCTCGCTGCACTGTGCTCGGTCGCTACAAGATCCCACTAATCTCTCCCTCAGTTGCTGCACTATGCTCAGTCTACTCGCTGCTCAGTGTTAATGTCTTTAATTTGTCAATCATAAATTGTCAACTAGGGTGCGTCGACTAATGAAGTACAGATGCACTATATGTGCTAGAAGTTATTCCTTATGTCGCTATGTTCCTGTTAGGGTCTAAACTTAAAATTAGTATGGAGATGGTGTCGTTGATTATATTAATGTCTCGATCCCTAAAGTTATCAACTAATTTCTTAAGAGTTATTATCTATTGAATTAGTTTATGGATGATATGGGAGTGCTTCTAACATCTACTTGCGTTAGATTATTTTGGGATTTTTGTCTTGAGTCTTTAGGCTGCAGCTCTAATTCACTAAGTGCAAGATATTATTAAACTGAAAAGAAGTATTGTCTGAATTCAATTGTTAAGAAGAAGGCTCTCACACTTTTACTTAATCTTATCCAAACAAGATATTCCAAACAACATCTATACTTATGGAGTAAACACAATTAGACTATTCTAAATAAGAAGCAAATGAAAGAACCATGTTGTCCCAGGTAGAAAGCAATTCAAATAGCAAATTAATCTAGGTATAAAGCAGAAGAAAATACTCATGCATACAATGATTCGCTAGTGAACTCATCATACTGCATTTCTCACACAAAAACAGAGTATTCAAATGAACGAAAAGAAATCTAATTACATTTGGTTAAAGGCACGTCACTGTCGTAGGGGCCCTCCATAGATCAGTGCATAATCTCCAATCAACACAACGCATATACACACAAAACCAGTTCTATTGCCTGTAAACGGAATTTAACAAACTGTCTCAAAATTACATCATCCGGCGCGCACCAAACAGTGCGGCCATAGTTTTTATAACAAGTCTTTGGCATAACAGTCATGAGTAATTTAAGCATAGATATCTTTTATCTTTTATTCTAACTAACTATATCGCTAAACCTTCGATTTGTTATTCCGAAAGCAAATCGATAAGGTTTTGATGAAACTCGGATTCGGTTCCAGCGACAATCCTGTGGTTGACTTTGGGGTTTGACCGTGATATCCTGTGTTCATCTTGATGAACTGGTTCAAGGGGATAGGAAGGGATCCATGATGGGACCATTCCCTATCCATTTGTATACTTCATCGCTGACCTAGAGCTTCTGAACCTTGTAAACAATGGAGACAGCTATAGAAATCTGGATTAGCTGCGGAAATGGACCAATTCTGTAGCCAATTGCATTCTTTAACAAAACAATAGGGCATATAATCAAACATGAAGAAGAAGACATATTATTACTTACTTTTATCAAAACCTCGTGGATGTGGCAATATTTAGGTGGCAAATGTAGGAAAAGAGCGGAAACATAGGCAAAAGGGGGTGTCATGGTAACACAATCTTTGGACTCTACGGTGTGAAGGAATAAAAATGGTTATTGGTCGACCTTATACTCAAGAGGAAGACATATGTCCAGCATATCTCTCAAGGGAACACAAAGAGGTATTTGACGCATGAAGTTTGGGGAGCACAGATAGTGTTGCATTAGAGAATTTTGAGGTAAAAAATGTGTCTCAAAACAAAAATGTACAACAAAAATCAACTTTATAAGAATCAATAGGATTCATTAAGATGATATCAATCATGAAGGATGATTCACTGTTTTTAGAGTAAAAAGGCAAAAAAATTAAAAGTAAATAAAAAAACTTATTTTTCAACTCGTATTTTCAACTTATCTCCCTATGATTTTATTCAAATTTCGAGCGAAAGCACTCATTTCATCCAAGGAGTACCCATGTTGCATACTTTTGATGGGCCTTTTTTATGTATTTCACATTTTTCGTGTAATAAGGTAAATTTCAAGCAGGAGCACTCGTTGGATGTCATGTCTTTTGATGTCTTTCACATTTTTCGTGTAGTAGGGTCCATCGAAAGTATGCAACATGGGTACTCTTTGGATGTAAAATTAAATTCCACATCCAATGAGTGTTTTCGCTCGAAATTTGAGTAAAATCATAGGGAGATAAGTTGAAAAAATAGTTTTTTTTTTTTTCCCTCCAAAACTTAATGAGATAATTTAATCTTATTTTATTATTTCCACTATTATTTTATAATATTCCTTAGGAGGCCCATTTTAGATCTCAAAATTTCTCTAATGGAGCTTGTGCATTCAAAGATATGTGGTCCAATAAATATGTCATCACTGGTTGGTGCCAAAAATTCTCTTCTCCACGACTTTTCACAAAAGAACATTTATTTTCTTAGTTAAAAGTGAGATCCATTATATGCATTTAAGAAGTTTAAGATTGTGGTTAAGGTAAAATAAGGATAAGAAATCGTCTATGGCAAATGCATTTTCTAACTTTGCAAAAAAAGGGAATCCAATAGCAAAAGAGTTAATGGTTGTAAGAATAGCAAAGAATATGTCTTAGGGAAAGCCACTTCCAGATAATTACTTGGTGGAAGCAATGCATACAATGATGTATTTGATAAATAGAGGTCCCACTATAGGAGTGATGGGAGTCCCGCCTGAGGAGAGGCATGGTCCAAGAGGAAACCAAAGGTAAGACATTTTTAAATCTGGTTTTTGTTGCTTGTAAGGTAACTTAGAAAAGAAAAGAAAAAAGAGTGAATTTGATGTCCCTGATACAAAATTGTTGCTTGTTAGCTCTTATACCCAAGCAAAAGCATACTTGCTTTTTGATCTTTGTATAAACCATGTTGTTAATAGGGAGAGAGAAGCGAGAATAAATAAGAAATTAGAACTGAATCAAGTAGTTTCAGATTCTAAAATGGATTATAGGAAAACTAGGAAATCAGTGGGTTTGCAAGGAGAAAAAAAGTTGGGTGATAGGCAATCACCATGTGATGATGTGCAAGTTGCATAGTGTTGATTTTTGTGTAGCATCAAAAGGTATTCCCGCATGCCAAGAGGCCTCCTAAGTCGACGTAGAAAAATTATGGAAATTAGAATAAAATAATTTTTTTTTGGGTTTCATGTAGGCTCAAAAGGAACAAGTCGGCTCCACCATGAAAGGGTGTGTCCCTTGAAATAAATGCACCCATTCAACTTGTGTATATACACATGATGTGATACTTCATTTCATCTCTCACTCGTCATCATATATCTTCTATAGAAGACACTCGTGGGAGCAAGAAAATGATGAAATGGTTGAAGTTTGGACATGGTTTTTGGCACAGATTTCTAGACAATTTGGTTTGTAAACCTTGTTGAAGAAAATTTCTCCTAGAAGAAGAGTTGTTGGGTTTTCTCTTAAGTTTGGGTTTCCCAAGGAAAAGTTTGTTGTTGCTACTGTGCATGGTTGTCTCTTTATGATCTTACTTTTTCTATTGCATTACAGTTAAAATATTTTGTGTATAATTGCTCAATAATATCAGTGGCATAAGATAAATTGCATGAATATTATTAGGTAGTAATTATCAGATCAAAAGATTGGTTTCTATTGTTCATATTTGTAGAAAACTCAACAAGGTATCAAAGCCAAGTTAGGTCATGCCATTTGAACTCCCCTGATCTCAAGGAGGAGGATAAAGCAAAATCTTGGTCGGTCGTAATTTTCTCTAAATTTCTGTGGTCTTGGTAAACTCTCGAATGCACTAAAGAACTTACAGAGGGCTTGTTGAAAATGTAACTATGGTTAGTCTTCATAATTGGTATTGTACATTGCCATTATGTATTTATTGTAAAACTGAAAAAGGAGAAAAAGAAAATTATTTTTAAGCGTGGATTTCATGCTCATTTTATTTATTTATTAGGTCAAAGCCTCCATTGTAGGCTTCTAGGGTTTCGCTTGAGTCATAAGAGTCATTGTCGCATTCATTAGACCCTTCATGGGCTTTTGTATCATGTAAAGAAAATTATTTTTGAGTCAAAATAGCCATTTGTCACCTCCTCACTAAATCGGCCTTGCCTTAAACAAGTCGGCTCAAATTGGGGTTATTTGACCATGTGGAAGCAATATAAATAGAAGAGGAGATCGACCTATTTGGCACCTATCATCCACAAGTTGATCTGCAGTACAAGGGCAAGAAGAGGAGAGTGAATTCAAGGAGAAGGAAAAATAAATCAAAGGAAGACTCAATCAAAGTTTTTGGGCCATCTCTCTCTTACACAAGTGAGTTTTCTATGGTTTATGGGCAAGTTGTAGGGGCTGAAATTTCTGTAGTAACTACAAGTCCAAAATTTTGAGTTACAGGGGGACCAAAATTCCAGATTGAAGCAGTTTTGAAGAAAGATACTTTCGTTGACTTTGATAGAATCTATCCACTTGGAAGGAGGGCTAACTTGGTGATTGGAGGAGGTCTTTGTCTAGGTCTAAATGTCTTGGATTGTCTCACTTTAACTTGGTTTGATTATTGAATAAGAGTTCGACTGGGTTTTCCCCTAGAGAGGGGTTTTTCCCTGGTTGAGTGCCTACATCTTGTGTCTCTTATTCTTGTGATCTTTATGCATTTTTTATTTGGTAATTGCTTGATGAAAGACAACATAATAAAGAAGTAAAGAAGACAACAAACATCACAATTAATTATGAAGAAAAGAGGAATCAAAACCCTAATAGCTACAAGCATTGATTTCTCAACATGGTATCAGAGCTAAGGTGAAGGAAGGACTATTTGAAGATCACTTTGTTGGCTATCATTTGAAGGAAGGAAATCGCTCTCGAAAGAAAGATCTCTCTCATCAATGGAAAGCTATTTGAAGATGGGACTTGCTACCCACCATTTTGTCGGTGATATCCCTAGGAGAAAAAATTTCTTTAAGGTGATCCTCAACCAATGGCCAACAACCCCTTGCAACCACCAACTAGCTCGTTGTGCCATTTCTCCGCCCCTTGAGCCAACCATGTGGCCCCTCACCCATCTATTATGATTGTATGTTTGAAGGTGGGCCTCCCAAACCTAAAGGTATGCCTTGTCATTTGGTAATTGAGTATTGTAGTTTTCTTATCATGGATACTTCTGGGCATGGATTAATGGGGGGATTTGGCGAAAAAAGCAAGCTAGGTCTGTGCTTTTGTACCCTAGATCTCTTTTGGATGTTAACCTTGGACCCTAGTCCCGTGGGATCTCTTTTACTAACCTTTGGGCTTTAGAGACGGTACTACATGGGAAACCCTAATTTTGGTTGCGTGGTCTCGCTCCCTCATCCACATATATCACTCCCCTTCCACTCATTATAACCCCATTCATCATTTCCCCACCTCAGTCCAATGTTTTAAAACTCCGACTCAGCCAAGGGTCAACTTCAACTTCGACTCCGACTCAGTATCGACTCGGCCGGCTCGATTTCAATGACTCGGTCGTTGTGAAAAATACATTAAATATTTTTTTTTATTATAAAAAAAAACATAATTTTAAATATTTTCATTCATGTTTCCAAGCACACAGCATTAGAATATAGATAGAAGACAACATATGATCAAAGTAGGCTCATGAATATATCCATTATATCAAAAATTAAAATGGCACCCAGTGCACTGTCCAATACATACATGATGACGATATAGAGATCAAAACAAAAACACATAACCAAAGAGGCTAGAAATGGCCTCTACAATAAAAGTAAACTATGACCAGTACTACTAGCTAGTGGCTACTGCTAGAGGAGCCAAGATCATCTAGATCAACCACTGGTAGCATATCTACATGCTTCATAGTTTGTAACCCATTTTTAATCTTGTACCCTCATCAATCATCTTAGACCATCTCACCAAGATGGATGTTAATAGATGTATTCATAGGAAGAACTACAAAAACAAATTGTATGTGACACAGTCTACAGATCAAGATATAGGATCCCTAACGCCAAAACTTCTGCATCCACATCTACATGCAGTCATGACAGACCCATCTACACTCCATAGAATATTTTGTGGCTATTCTCTAGTTTTAGGATCCCTTGGGGCAACTTCAAGTTTGTTCCCATCAACTTTGTAATATGTATAAAGATAAACTGCCATCTTCCAAGAGAGAATTGCACCTATAAACATTCTAACTAGGATCACATGTTTGATCAGCATTTCAATTTCATGTGCCCTCTTTATTACATGGTTCTCAGATAGTATCATTGTTTACTTAGAAATTCACATTGTTCCTTGAGGAATTTTATACAATGAAGGCAATAGATGTCTTGCTCCATTCTTACAGGAGATTTCATGTTCTTGGAAAAAAGTTCACAACATTAGATCCTATCAAATTGTCAGTGCCACACTCATCACTTTCTATTTTCAAGCACTAAACGATTCATGCTACAGGAAGCCGAGTGAACAAGTAAACAACCTATGAAAATAGTCAGTTAATGTGGAATTCATGTGTCCATCAACTTTTAACACAAATCTCTTCACCAAAAAGCAAGTAAAAAAAATCATTTTTTTTTTAGTTTTCAGGCCACTGTTACTGAGCCGACCGAGTAGGCTCGGACTCGACCAAACCAGTTTGATGGCCGAGTCGACCTGGTGAGGGCTTGACTCGAACCAACTCGATTGAATTGGTTCCAAGCCGACCAGTTCTTAAAACAGAGCTTGGGTCCACATTCCTCCACCGGGTCCACATAGGGTTAGCCTTCTCCTTCCCCTTGCCCACACCTTGGGTTGGGCCTGGAATGACGCCCTGGAGGTTGATGCAGCTGAAACGAAAAGTAAAAGCATAATTGGCCATATTCAACAGGAAAATATACCACAAAATGCAAAAAATGGCCACGACAAACACATTTAGCACATGGGCAAAAGCCAATACATGAGCTCTACCCCATCATCATGGCCATCACCCTAGTTCCTATAGGCCTTAGATGAGCCTCCTTTATCACTAAGGAACCCATGATTGTCCCAACCCCTGGTGGGCAATGAACCACCCTACCTTAAAGGGAGTATCCACTGCTATACCTCACACATCATGGTCTTATCCCTTGAGCCCCAAACAATCAATTAAAGAAGAATCATAAAAGGCAAAAGGCATATAAAGAAGGGTGGAAAAATCAAGGTCGGGGCGCCTCATGTACCACGATTACTCCCTCCTATACATTATATACCCAAGTGTGGGCTCCCCTTTTATTAGCTATCCTTGTACCACAGCATGTGGCCCAGGGACACGCTATCCCCTTTAGAAGTAGAAACCACCTAATAGGATACTTGGTTAACCCCATTTGGAGCATAGAGAAATTAACACATGCCAAAGCCCAATATGGAAGGGCATGTCATTATGAAGTGCCCACTTGTTGTCCATGGTTTGTAAGCTCGTTTACTCTATTTCCTTGATGACTTGTTGTACTGGAAGGCTAGGGGATGCATTAGATCTTACACAGGATTGCAGGTGATCTACACTTTGGGTTTGGTCTCTCTATGCGGGATCCTAATCCTCCAGAAGGCTACATTGGCACATGTAGGGTGTGCGTTGAGAACCATGGGCCTCCACAGCAGTAGAAAACACTCCATGGATCCCTAGAGATGTTCAAAGATTGTTCGAGATTCACCTATTGGTAGATGACCTAGGACTTGTATGTTGATGTGGCATTACTTACACCATCATATGAGCCCTTACAGATGGTCTACATGGATCTTTGACCTACTTCGAGACCCATGAGGTTACTTGTGTGCCCTCACACCCATTTGGAGCACCACAGGTTTATGTGGAAAACAAGGGGCCAACCCCTTGTCCATTACTTTTGGGAGTCTTGTTCATCATTATGGTACTTATGGACTTCATCAGGGTTCTTAGAGGGCCCAACGACATGTATTATTGATCATTCGATCTCTTGAGAGGCTTGTTATTTTGTTTATGAGCTCGTTTGGTCGGCTTGTCATCAAAAGTTAGTTATTTGCACATTATTTTATTTTAGGGGCTAATGTAGGCCCAAGTAGCTAAATTGAACGCATTAGGAGTGTATAAATAGAAATGACGAGAGTTCATTTCTCATCAAAACTTGGTTTGGACTTGTATCTCTCTAGATATTTTTGCTATTACTTCTTGGTGGACGAAATTTTGGAGCATGGATGAATTTTGATGTTTGGATTATCTTTTCTTATCTTGGAGCTTCTTGACTGACAAGTTTATTGATGGTTGGATATATTCTCTTACATGTAAGTACAAATTTAATGCTGTTTCTTCTTTTACTTTGTCACATGCATTGATGATGAGACTTTCACTACACTAGGGCTAAATGTTGCATGCATTTACTGCGAAATTGTGGAATTATGTTTGTAGATAACATCTCTCTATTTTTGGGCCATGTATGTTGAATGAATTCTCCTAGGGGTAATTCTATGGTTGAATTTATCTTGACGGGCCATCTTACCTTGCAAAACGAAGTGTAAAAGCTTTAGGTCATTCTCCTTTGCCCTAATGACAAGCGAAGTTGTCCTTGGAGCCTCCTTGACCTAGAAATGAAGTTCATTCTCATATTCTTCTTGGCTCCAATCTCCCCAAAGAATTAGGCATTGGTCTACCATAAGGTGATCACTTAAAGAACTATTTTTCTTACCTCTCCTTTATTCTTGGTCTAGCCACATTAGGGCTCCTAGGGAACCATTTTCCCGACAAACCACCCATAGAAAAACATCGATCTCTTGGCCTCTATTGCATTGGTTTGTCTCCTAGGCCTCCTCCAAATTTGAGGAAATTCCGACAATGGGGTTGTGAGATATCCCAAGCCCTAGTCTCGAGATTGGCTTTCACCCTAAGTTTCCCTAGGCTAGTTCCTCATAGGGATCATTTTTCACCTTTAAGTGAAAATCATTTCTTTGATCCCCTTCTCCTTATTTAGGTCAAATCATCATTGGTTGCTAAACTCCCTCCTCTTGACCTACCCTGGGTCCACTTGGTCCCGTGTGGTCCCACATCTTATCAAAGTCAACTCTTCAAGGATTTTAGGGTTTTGGAAGCTCCTTTACAAGTCACATTCCCTAATCCAAGCCCTCAAGTCCCTATTCCCTTATCCTAAAGAACCTTGTACCTTGTTTAAAATGCAAGCAAGTCCCACTCTTGAGTCTCTTCTAGGAAAGGGTCCCCGAGATCACTTCACATCCATCTTAGTTGATCTATCCTTCATAAGTGATTCTCTATATATCAGGTCTTCTCCCATTGGTGAAAGTTTGTAAAGAGTAGGAAGTTTTAGCTTTGGTGATAGTGGGCTTTAGCTTCATTGTTGCTCTTGACCTAGCAAGTGCCCCTCTAGGACCCTCTGCTAGTTTGAGCAGTAATAGAACTCAATACCCTTAAATATCTCTTAGAAGTTGCAAGAAGCTATGTTGTCAAGATCATCTACAATCTATCTAGGAGAATTAAGAATGGAGGATTCATAGCAGCATTTATAGGTATATTTAATGTAATATCGCTTTTCAAGGATATCCCTCAAACACAAGCAAACTCCAACCAGAGATGGACTGGGAGGGTGTTTACCAGATATGTCGCCTCTGAAAAGAGGACGAGATCTGGAGGCTACCTGGCCCTTTCTAGACTTTGTCTAAGAGTATAGGAGAAAAACACACAAGTGGTATAGTAGCCGGGAAGCTCAAAGAGATAAAAATAATAGTAGTGCAACATACAATAATGTATACATGGAATATAAGCAAATACTCAAGAAATGTAGAGAGAAATGCTAAGCCATTTTATTATACTGAGTAATGGACAGAGTACAAGAGGTGATCAGAAAGATAGCACCTCGTCTTGCACAAGGCAAGTGAAGAAATACACTCAGAATGGTAAGGAAATGGCCTCTCTCTAAACTGCGTCCAAGCTGCCGGAGAACTGTTGTGCTGCTGCTACTACTGGAATCAAATGAGGATTCGAGGTTGTTCCCCTCCTCAGAAAATGTTGAAACTCTGGAATCAGCCTCTGCTCAATAAACCCAGAAAAGCCCAGAAAGCTTTTCTAAAATTGTTGACCCCCGAAAATCACCCCCTTGAGGATCTACGCTATCCCTCAAGGCCCTGCGCTGCCACTAAAGAGAATCCTCCAAAACTCTACCTGAG
>APFE030539785.1:42242-61065 GCA_000404065.3 Pinus taeda | reverse complement strand
GTTGTGCTACTAGGAAGTGACTTTTATTCTATAGGTGAGTCATGTCCCCTTTCCCTCACCTTTTTATTCATAAATAACTATAGAAGGCAAAAATAAGCAAAATCGAATATTCCAATTAGCCATGGCTAATTAGGAATATTACAGTCTCCCCCGACAAAATGTTGCTTGTCCTCAAGCAATTGAAGTGATGGATGCTGCAAGATTTTCTCACTCTCCCAAGTGGCATCCTCATCCGGCAAATTCTTCCACCCCACCAACAATTCCCGGACCGTCCTGCTCTGCAACTGCCTCTCCTTGGTATCAATAATAGCCTCTGGCTACAACACCAAATGCCCCTCATCATCCATGGGTGGTAGCTCATCTGTCACTGTCACCTACTGCCCCAATGCCTTCTTCAGGCATGATACATGAAAAAAGTTATGAATCTTGCTGCCTTGGGGCAACTCCAACTCATAGCAACCTATCCAATCCTGCGTATCACCTTGTATGGCCCATAAAAGCAAGGCTTGAGCTTCTCAGCCCCCTTCTGCTTCAGTGACGACTGTCGGTATGGCTGTAATCGTAGGTAGACCAAGTCCCCTACCTTAAACTATCTCTCCACCCGACCCCTGTTAGCATACAGCTTCTGTTGGTTCTGCGTTGTAGCCATATTATCCTTGAGAGTTCGGAGAATATCTTGACTCTCTTGGATCCAAATCTTGGCTCTCGGAGCCTTCCTAGCACCAAACATTACGTCAACAAAAGATAAAGGATGATATCCATACAAAGCATAGAATGGTGACATACCAATGGACATGTGATGTGTAGTGTTGTAGCAGTACTCCCCCAGATGCAGCCACTTCAGCCATGCTCGCTGCTACCCACTGACATAGTTACGCAAGTAGCCCTCCAGCGACTTGTTAACTATCTCTGTCTACCCATCCGTTTGTGGGTGATAACTAGTACTCGGTGTCAACTCCGTTCCCACTAACCGGAAAAGCTCCTGCCAAAACCCGCACATGAAACAGCTATCCCTGTCACTGGTGATGGTCTTAGGAAGACCATGTAGCTTGAAGACCTCTCTGAAGAACAGCTC
Source organism: Pinus taeda (assembly GCA_000404065.3). Lineage (NCBI taxonomy): Eukaryota > Viridiplantae > Streptophyta > Pinopsida > Pinales > Pinaceae > Pinus > Pinus taeda. The sequence goes on along the minus strand of APFE030539785.1, from coordinate 59,990 downwards.
GACCACCTGCGCTGTTGTATAGTGTGCGGATATGGCAAAAAAATGTGCTTACTTTGTCAATCGATCAATGATGACAAAAATACAATCCTTGCCCTATACCATGGGCAACCCTGTGGTGAAGTCCATCAAAATACTCTCCCATTTCCCCTTCGGAATGGGAAGAGGTTGCAATAATCCTGCAAGATGGCTCATCTCCCCCTTGTTCCTCTAGCAAATATCGCACTCCCGGATATGCTGGAGTACATCCTCCTTGAGGCCCTTCCATGAGAACCTCTCTCTGATGGCCCTATAGGTTTTGGTAAACCCCTGATGGTCGGCCAATGGTGAATCATATGATGCCTGAAGTATCTTCTTCTTGAGCTGAGATCCCTCAGTCAAGAAGATCCAGTCCCTGTAGTAGATGATCTCATTGAACACCCTATACCTGTCATCCGCTACCTACCCATCCAGAACCTCACATGCAAATCTGTCCTTGGAGTACTCTACTAAGATTCGAGCCCTCCAGTCTATATCCAAGCTCATAAGAGACAACGTGGCTGGTCTACGTGAAAGGGCATCTGCTACCACGTTGTTCTTACCCTTGACATACTCAATATCAAAGTCATACGCTTGGATCTTACTGATCCACTTCTGTTGCCTCTCTTGCAGCTGTTTCTGCTCCAAAAAGAACCTGAGGCTGTTGTGATCAATCCTCACCCTGAACCTGTTACCCACTAAATAAAGTCGGAACTTGGCCAATGGATGCATAATGGCCAGCATCTCCTTGTCGTATATAGAATACAACCTCTCGTGCCGAAGGAGCTTCCGCCTCTCAAGGCTATAGGGTGACCTCCCTGCATCAACGCTACGTCGATCCCCTCTCCCAACGCATCACACTCCAAAACAAATGGTTGCGAAAAATCTGACAATGCAAGCACTAGGCAGCTACTCATAAACTCCTTGAGCCTGTCAAAGGCTCGCTGCGCTATATCCGACCAATTGAATGCCCCCTTCCTCGTTAGATCTATCAAGGGTGCAGCAAGCTGTGAGAAACTCTTGACAAACTTCCGATAGTAAGTACAAATGCTAAGGAATCCCCGAAGTTCTGTCACGTTCCTCGGCTCCGGCCAATCTCTGATGGCCCTGATCTTCTCCACGTGGAATCTCACTCCATCCATCCCTATGATGTGTCCCAACTTCCAAGTACAACATCTTCGTCAACCCAAACTCACACTTGGAGAGCTTGGCATAGAACTACTGCTCCTCCAAGATGCGCAACACTGTCTCAATGTGCTGGAGATGCTCCTCCCAAGTCCTATTGTAAATGAGGATAGCATCAAAGAACACCAACACAAACTTCCTTAAGTGATCGCGAAAGATGTGATTCATGCAAGACTGGAATGTAGTTGGGGCATTGGTTAGCCTGAAGGGCATCACCAAAAACTCAAAGTGCCCATAGTGACACCTGAAGGCGATCTTGGGAATGTCCTGCTCCCTCACGCGAATCTGATAGTACCCAGATCTCAAATCAATCTTTGAGAAGAACCGTGCTCCTCTCAACTCATCGATCTTGGGTATGGGTTACCTATTCTTTAGTGTCTTCTTGTTCAGGGTCCTGTAGTCAATGCACATCCTCAATGTGTCGTCCTTCTTCTTCACCAACACCACGGAAGAAACAAAAGGACTCGTGCTCGGCCGAATGTGTCCAAGAGCCAGCAACTCTTGAATGGCCCACTCAATCTCATCCCGATAGGCCTTGGGATGCGTATAGGGGGTAGTAATCACTGCTTGTATGCCCTGCTCAAGCTCAATGGTGTGCTCAAACCCCCAATCTGGTGGCTGTCCCGGCGAAATCTCCCCAAACACTATGGCATACTGGTCAAGGATGGACTGTATCTCTAGGTACACCATCTGCCCTATAGTCCCTACCTCTAATGCACGCAGCTCCACTACCCACTCTACGTCTCCCTTCCAGAAGACTGCCTCCATCCGATGAGCCGAAATAGTCTGAGGCGGATATGTGTGTTGTCCCCGTATCTTCTCATGCTTCCCTGTCTTCTCATCATCCCACTCCATCTCTAGGGCCTTCCAATCTGTCGTGACCTTCCCTAGAGTGATAAGCCACTGAACACCCAGTATCATGTTGGTGTTCGAGATATTGACCACGAAAAAGTGGTCAGTCAGTGTGTAGGTGCCCATCGTCACTGATAACTCTGGGACATAACGGGCACACACCATGGCCTGATCTCTTAGGACCGAAACTGAAAATCCATCAAAGCTCTCTGTCTATATACCTCTCCGCTCAACAATCTGTGCATCGATGAAGTTGTGGGTTGCCCCACTGTCAACCAAAACAAATACTAGCTGGCCCCATACTGTCCCTCGTACGCGCGGCGTCAAATACTTGGGAACTCCTCGCAATGCTGCAAGGGCCCCTCCTATAGGTGCGAAAGCTGCACCACCTGCTACTAGTGGTGGAGGTGGCAAAGGATCCTGCGCGGCATGACTATCTCCTGCCTCCACCTCATCCTTCTCATCCTCTTCCCTGCTGCTCTCAGAGAAGACCTCAATAAAATGTGCTTTGCCAGCAGCACATCTATGTCCCGATGCCCACGGCTCCTGGCAGGTAAAGCACAACCGCTTCTTCTTCAGCTCCCTCCTGGCATCATCATCAATCTGTGCTCATCCTGGATTCCCCTTTGGACGCGAAATCCTCACATCCTTCCCCTTAGGCTGGAAAGCCTGTCTCTGGGGGTAAGGTGTTTGGGTCCTGGGTAAGGCATCCTGTAATCCCGGGTCCTGCTGCTATTGGATTGTGGCTGGTCTAGTGGATCTGACTAGACCCCAAAGTGGCTCTGCTAACCCCTCAACAAACATGTAGATCCTCTATGCCGCAGATAGATCTGGTACCATCATTGAAACCCTCAAGAAGTCTGCAATGTAGGTCTCTGGGCTCCCGATCTGCTTGAGCCTCGTCAGCTCAACAAAATGTTGTTCTGGATCCCTTCAGTCAATCCTCTCTATCAATCTCCTGGTGAACTCAGCATATGTCGTCACTGTGGAGTGTCCGAGTGTAACTAGCCCATGGAACCACCAGTCCTGGGCCTCACCATCCAAGTGTAATGTCGCCACCTTGATGGCCTTTGTCTCTGACATCTGGTTAAGCTGGAAATAGATGTCCAACTTCTCCACCCAAGACTTTTCTGAATTGTTTGATGAACCATCAAACGTAGGCAAGTGGAATCTACTAGCTATGCGATGGGTGTCTCCATCATGATAATGCCGGTATCCTCTGTGATGATCGCGGGGTCTATTATCCCGCTGGAGCTGAACAAAGTCTCTGAATGAGAGAGCATCCCTGAACTCCTACCCATAGGCCTGGTACTCTACAAAATAATCGCCCATATGACCGGGCTCTGCCTCCTGCTGGGCTCCGGCCCCCGTGTCTGCTCCTAGGAAAGTGGGCATGGTAGAGCATGTAGGGGCATGTGAGGCCATCTGCTGAGTGGCACCCTGCTCTAGAAAATGGTGGGATGTACCCGATCCCTCACCAACCTGGAAAACCCGTGGGTTCTCATGTTGTCTATCCTCCACCGCCATGAATCTCTGCCCCATCACCTCGATCTACCTCGACAGATCCTGCACTGATTTGAGGAGCATGTCCGCAAATCTCTTCTCATCCTCATCTGCCATCAGATCCTCCTGCTCTGTGTCCACCACAGGCTCCTCCTGTTTTGTGTTCACCACAGGCTCCCCCTGTTCTGTGTCCACCACCCGAACACAGTGTCCCTCTCCGTAGGTGTTCTCCAACCTACGCTCAGTATCTCTATATTTCCTACCTCTGTAATAGATGTAGGGTTTCTCCCCCGGTGTCATAGACTGCTAGCTCCACAGGCTGAGCCAGATCTATGCTCTGATACCACTGTAATATCCCTTTTCAGGGATATCCCTCAAACACAAGCAAACTCCAACCAGAGATGGACTGGGAGGGCGTTTACCACATATGTCGCCTCTAAAAAGAGGACGAGATCTAGAGGCTACCTGGCCCTCTCCAGACTCTGTCTAAGAGTATAGGAGAAAAACACACAAGTGGTATAGTAGCCGGGAAGCTCAAAGAGATAAAAATAACAGTAGTGCAACATACAACAATGTATACATGGAATATAAGCAGATACTCAAGAAATGCAGAGAGAAATGCTAAGCCATTTTATTATATTGAGTAATGGACAGAGTACAAGAGGTGATCAGAAAGATAGCACCTCGTCTTGCACAAAGCAAGTGAAGAAATACACTCAGAATCGTAAGGAAATGGCCTCTCTCTGAACTGCGTCCAAGCTGTCGGAGAACTATTGTGTTGTTGCTACTATTGAAATCAAGTGAGGATTTGGGGTTGTTCCCCTTGTTAGAAAATGCTGAAACTCTGGAATCAACCTTTGCTCAATAAACCCAGAAAAGCCCAGAAAGCTTTTCTAAAATGGCTAACCCCCGAAATTCACCCCCTCGAGGATCTACGCTATCCCTCAAGGCTCTGCGCTGCCACTGAAGAGAATCCTCCAAAACTCTGCCCGAGTCTCTGCCAAAATCCTCCAATATGCAAAGGCTGATCCCTTGCTCAATCTCCAAGCTTAAATCCTCCACATAAACCCAATCCGGGGCTCCTACCAAAAGAGACTGTGTCCTCCTCTCTCAAGACTGTGCAGTCATCAAAATGCTCAGCTCCTCCTCAACTCCAAAGGTCGATCCTCCTGCAAAAGACTGATGAAACTACCTTGCCCGAGCAAGCACTCGAAGTCCCCCAGGGTTAAGGGTGAGATATTCGAACGGAGACACTCGATGCACTAAACAATGCTGCAAACAGGCTAAACAGCCAGCGTGATCTAAGTCGAAGTAACTAGCTCAAATGCAACATAATCGAATGCCAAAATGAGGAGGCTCCTCTCTCCTTTATAGCGTTGGCCTCTCTCAAACCCTAAGGCCCACCTCCTCCAACGTAGCCTCTCTCTTGCCACGTGCTCCTTTCCATCTACGCAGTCCCTCCAAGTGTCTACATGAGCCCCCTTCTCTACGTGGTCCTTTGGCCCCCTTAGCTCCCCTTTTAAGTTACAACGTTGTGCTACTAGGGAGTGACTTTATTCAAAAGGAAGTTGTCCCCCTTTCCTCACCTTTTTATTTATAAATAACTATAGAAGGCAACATTAAGAAAAATCGAATATTCCAGTTAGCCATGGCTAATCAGGAATATTACATGTAATGATGGCAATGCATGGCTCATTGATAGTGGAGCCTCAAGACAAATGACAGGAGAAAGTGGACAACTACAAACTTTATCAAAAGGATCATCATCCCATTCAATGGAGCATGGAGATAACAATAGATATGCAGTGAAAGGTCTTGGATCTACATCACTGAGACTAGAAGATGGTGGAAAGCTTCATCTCAACGACATCCTCTTTGTTCCAGGTTTGAAAAAGAATTTACTTTCTATTTCTTATCGAGAAGATAAAGGAGATAGGATTGCTTTTATAGATGGAAAAGACTAGTATTGAAAAAGCAAGGGTTATTGGGACTCATGAAGGAAGGTTATATAGACTTTTAACAAACTCTCCTCAAGCTCTGTTCACATGGATATTAGTCCCTCTGAACTTTGGAAAAGAAGATATGGGCACCTTCATTATAAGATATTGCCCTCTTTAAGCAAAATGGTAAAACGCATCCCCAACTTAAGGGAGGATCATGAAGGAGTATGTAAGGGATGTGAATTGGCGAAGAATACTAAGAAACCTTTTTCAAGCAGTGACTCAAGGTCTAAGTATTAAACTCCATTCATTCCGATGTATGTCGACGAATGGTAGATAAATCTCTTGGAGATCATCTATAATATGTGACCTTCGTTGATGATCATTCTAGAAAGACTTGGATTTATCTTCTCAAAACTAAGGATTAAGTCTTTGAAAAATTCAAGGATTTCAAATGAGAGGTGGAGAACTTGACAGAAAGAAAGATAAAGACTCTTATATCTAACAATGGTGGTGAATATACATCTAAGGAACTCATACCCTTTTGCAAGGAAGCAAGCATTAAGAGGGAGCTCATAGTTCCCTATAATCCTAAACAAAATGGAGTAGTAGAAAGAAAGAATAGGACTATTGAAGAATGTGTCAAGACCATGATATTTGATCAAGACCTTCCAAAATTCTTATGGGGAGAAGCAGCAATGACAATAGTATACATACAAAATAGAAGTCCTCATAGAATTCTTGAAAATATGACACCAGATGAAGCATTCCCAAGAAAGAAGCTATGTGTAGATCATCTTCGTATTTTTGGATGCCCTACCTACATTCAAATTCCTACAGATAAAAGAAAAAAGTTGGACTTTACTAGTTTAAAGGGTATCTTTGTTGGATATAGCCTTTCATCAAAGGCTTATAGAAACTACATAAAAGAAGGTCGCAGAATTGAAGTTAGCAAAGACGTTATATTTGATGAAAATCTTGCATACAAGAAGTCTAAAGATATTCCTGTTGAATCTGATGAAGAAGACATCCCATTCTTTGAAGAAAAACAACAACTTGACAAAGAACCTATATATCAAGAAGGAGGACCAAGTGAACCCATTCAACCTACAATCATTCACGAAGTAAAGAAGAGGCCAAATTGGTTAAAAACCACACTTGAAGATGTCGAAGGACATGGAGCAGCAAAAGATATTTTTCGGCAAAGCAAGAAACCAAAGAGGTACTTCGGATATGCAACTTATATGTCGAAACTAATTGCAGCATAACCAACCACATTTGATTAAGTTGCTCATCATGATGAATGGAAGAAAGCCATGCAAGAAGAATATGAATCAATCATGAAGAATGGAGTTTGGAAAATTGTTCTTAGAGCCAATGACAAGTCTATTGTCACATCTAAATGGAGCTACAAAATCAAACATGCAATTGATGGGAGCATAGATAAATACAAAGCAAGATTTGTTGCAAGGGGTTTCTCTCAAAAGGAAGGAGTAGACTATGAAGAAACATTTGCGCCTAGAGCCAGGTACACTACCATTAGATCATTGATTTCTTTAGCAGCGACCATGAGATGGAAAATCCACCAAATGGATGTCAAAACAACTTTCTTAAATAGGACCATAGATGAAGAAGTGTACATTGAACAACCTGAAGTTTTTGAGATACATAGCAAGGAATCTCACATTTGCAAGTTGAAGAAAGTTGTATATGACTTGAAACAAGCACCTAGAGCTTGGTATGCAAGAATGGATGCCTATCTTTTAAGGATTGGATTTGTCAAAAGCTCTGCAAACCCAATTCTCTACATCAAAGTAGTAAGGAATGAACCAGTCATTATTCTATTATATGTGGATGATTTACTTATTACAGGTGTGGAGCATAGAATTCAAGAATGCAAGAAGATGTTCACAGCAGAATTTGAAATGAAATATCTACGACTTATGCATTATTATTTGGGCTTGGAAGTTTGGCAGAAACAAAGAGAAATCTATCTTGGTAAAGGAAAGTATATCATCAAGATTCTACAAAAGTTTGGTATGATGGATTCCAAGTCTATGATAACTCCAACGATCACAAATTTAAAGAGATTGAAAAATTCAGATTCTAGCCTCATTGATCCTACATGTAATCGTGGGTTGGTTGGCTCATTGGCTCGTTGATCATTGGATAGTTGCCAAGCATATTTTGAGGTATTTGCGTGGGACTATTCATCATTGTCTAAAGTATGATGGAAAGGAGATCAAATTAACCAGTTTCACAGATTCATATTTGGGTGCCAATCAAAAGGATGGAAGAAGCACTATTGGTGGTTGTTTTAGTCTGGGATCTGCTATGATTTCTTGGATGAGTCGTAAACAAGATTCGGTTTCTTTGAGTAGTGTTGAGGCTGAATATGTTGTTGCTTGTGAAGTTGGAAAAGAAGTGATTTGGTTAAGGAAACTTCTATCATATTTATTTGGAGGGCCCTTGGATCCCACAATTATAATTATGATAATCAAAGCAGCATCAAAATGTTTGAGGACCCCGTGTTCCATGCCAAGACTAAGCATATTAACAACAAGTATCACTACAATAGAAATTTGGTCAAGATGGGGCCCTGAAGCTACAGTACATGCCAATAGATGAACAAGTAGTTAAAGTATTGACGAAATCTCTTCCCAACAAGAAGTTAGTTTATTTTAGAAGCATACTCAGATTGGTGGATATTTTTGACTTAGTTGAGAAAGAGAGATGAAGTGCCATAGAACTGCCTATATGACAGTACTTGGGAGGACATTGTGGCTTGATTAGTATTAAGATCTCAATTGATGTCTACATCCCAGAGGGAGGGTATCAATTGGAGCTCTGATTTAGTGTTGATACCTAGATCCATGTGACGGTCGGTGTAAGGGAATGGAGGCCTAGATGGTATCCTGCTTGATGGATACCATGGATGTAGCCTAATGGTACCTATAGTGGAAAATCCCTAGATGACACCTTAGTCCCTGTTGTGTGGATACGTTGGCAATTAGGGTATCCCTGGCATTATGTATGTTATAACTCTTCAGTGAACAATGTCATTTTGAGTACATCCTTGTACCTATTATGAATACCTCCCTGGTTAAGATGGAGTGTTGAAAATGTAAGTATGGTCGGTCTTCATAATTAGTATTGTACATTGTCATTACGTATTTATTGTAAAATTGAAAAAGGAGAAAAAGAAAATTATTTTTAAGCATGGGTTTCATGCTCAAATTATTTATTTATTAGGTCAAAGCCTCCATTGTAGGCTTCTAGGGTTTCTCTTGAGTCATAAGAGTCATTGTCATATTTATTAAATCCTTCTTGGGCTTTTGTATCATGTAAAGAAAATTATTTTTGAGTCAAAATAGTCATTTGTCACCTCCTCACCAGGTCGACCCTCTATTCGACCTTGTGGAAGCAATATAGATAGAAGAGGAGCTCAACCTATTTGGCACCTATCAGCCGCAACTTTGATCTGCAATACAAGAGAAGAAGAGGAGAGCAAAGCCAAGGAGAAAGAAGACTAAATCGAAGCTTATGGGACACCTCTCTCACATGTGCAAGTTTTCTAGGGTTTTTGGGCAAGTTGCAAGGGCCGAAATTTCTGTAGTAACTGCACCTCTGAAGTTTTGAGTTGCATGGGGGCCGAAATTCCAAATTGAAGCAGTTTTGAAGACAGATACTTTCATTGACTTTGACACAATCTATCTACTTGGAAGGGGGTTTGACTTGGTGATTGGAAGAGGTCTCTGTCTAGGTCTAAAGGTCTTGGATTGTTTCATTTTGATTTGGTTGGATTATTGAAAAAGAGTTTGACTGGGTTTTCCCCTAGAGAGGGGTTTTTCCTTGGCTGAGTGCCTACATCTTGTGTCTCTTGTTCTTGTGATCTTCACGCATTTTTTATTTGGTAATTGCTTGATGAAAGACAACATAATAAAGAAGTAAAGAATCCAACACACATCACAAGTAATTATCAAGAAAAGAGGAATCAAAACCCTAATAACTACAAGCATTGATTTCTCAACGGGGCTTGCTTCACAACAATCGACAAAAATGTAGTTGAAACCCTTGGATTGTCTGAGTGTGAGAGGTCTATTGTTCGAATACTTGCAATCTCTTCCAGCATCGGGCTCACATTTAAGCTCCTCCCTCTCGTAATTGTAAACATTTCGAATCATCACACAAGGCTCAAGGCACAGAGTGTTGCATAGGGTGGAAGCATCCCTAGGGTTTTTGGTTGCGTTATTGGCGTCCAACGCAATCGTGTTGACAAAATCTTTAACAATTTCAAGTTGAAGTACAATGCTTCTACGCACACTCTAGACCGTGCCTTCCTCGATAAGAAACATGAGTAGTCAAGGTGTCGGGGCTTGGAAATGTGTTTGGTAGTTAGAAGTCCTCTATTGGAGCTGAAACTGGCTTTAATCTACTTGTACTAAAATTCTATTGCTAGAGATCGGCCTTAGAACGAGGAATCCCTCACATGATCCTCAAATAGAAACTTCGCAAATGCCTCTCACCCACTTGTTGATCAGCGCATCCACTTGATTAACATGTTCATCATATGAAGGTAAGTCAACAACCATCAGGTACATTAGCCATTGTTTCAAGACATTTAAATAAGGATCATGGGTTGAAATCAGATAATGTATCATGATTCCTAGAAGTTATAAGTGTTTCCTTATTTCACCTTGGTGGTCATTCTTCCTTATAGTAGTTCAAACTTCAAACACGTTTTAGCTTTTCTTTCACTGTCTAGGAGGTGCATGAATAGGTTGCCTTGATAGAGGTAGTGTTCACACATCCTTTCATACTTAACAATTACCATCTATCCCTTTTTTATCTGTTGTCCTTTCTTTTGGGATGGTTGGTGTCAGTCACTCGTACTAGTTCCCTATTTGTCTCATGCAATGAGAAGAGAGGCTTGGAAATGCAACTGGAAAAAGAAAAGAAATTAAAATTATGTGTCGATTGTTAAAATGCAAAAAAGTAGCAAGGGATGAATATAAGATTAAAAGCCAAGAATAACTTGAGCTCTACCCATCATGTGAAGCCATCACCCTAGTCCCATGCATATCACATCTATCAAATTAAAAGGGACTTTAAAAAACATCCCAACCCCTATGAGCAATGAACTGCCCATCCTCATTGGGAATTTTAATAAAATTGATGAAAGTTTGCTAAGAAAGCCAATCAAGGAAAAGAAAAAGGCTAAGTAAAGGTTGGAAAAAGTAGTGTCAAGGAAGGATAACTCAAGTAATGCAATCACCCACTTTACAAAGACACAGATGATGATCTTGCCTAACTCATGTAGACTATGACACCTCTCATGAAGTACAGTGTAGACCATATCACTTATCACTCACGACTATGGATTGAAGGGTCAACCTAGGAACTGTACATCCCCCTCGAGTTGGGAATGTAATGACCTCTTCCAATTAATTAGCCAAGGGAGGACGAAGTAGCCTATCCAACCTCATAGGCTACTTGACTTGGAGTTTTGACTTGCTTTGATTTGCATAATTCTGATTTTTGGAGGCCGAGTTTTTCTGTGAAGGAGCCGAAATTTTCTAGGCACTTTTGACTGTTGTTGACCGTTGACTTTGACCTCTGAAATCTAAAGTTTGACTATAGGGTTTTCTCTCTCCATTGACTGAGTTTGACCAAGTTGTTTGGGATTGTTTTGATTGAGGTTTGACTAGCTTGGCGAGCCAAATATTTTCATTGTTGACCGAGCTCTTTTGGAAGAGTTTGACTGTTGACTTCGAGACTAGTTAGGGCATCTTTGGCTATTGTTGACTTTAACAAAATTGTATAACTTGATTTGTTGACCAGATTTGACTTTGAGGTCCATCTAATGGATATTGGTTGGTAGATCTCTTCGATCGCAAATAATTGACTTTGACTCTTTTATTGATGACTTGAAGCAATGTATCTCTCTGTTGAACATTTTATGACAATGTAATAAGAAGAAAATTTTGAAAGGGTTTTTCCCTGGTCTCTGACCAAATCTTATGTCTCTTATTGCTCTTGATTGTCTTCTATTGTACATTGCATTTATTGTTCTATCTACAATTGCTATTTGTTACTGGAAGATTAAATGTGATTGTTAATTGAAGAAAGAATTGGGCTAAAGTGATTGTAATAGCATAGAACAGTGGAAAATTAACATCGTATCAAAGCTAAGGTGAAGACAAGCCCAAGGAATCAAGAAACAAGAGCAATCATCTTTGAAAAAGCGAAAAGAGCCTATTTGACTTGGTCAAGATGTCCACCTCTTTCTTCAAGGGTGATGAGAAGCTCGGTGATTCATCTAACATTGTTGCTTGGAAGATTAGGTTGGAAGTGATATTGTATGAAAATGATATCTTGGAATATGTGGAAGGAAAAGTACCTGAGCCATCGGAAATGCTCCCGTTGTTGCCAAGTCCAAGTATAAGAAAGGTGAGATCAAAGCCAAGGAAATTCTTATTGATTCTTTGAAAGATCATTTGCTTACTTATGTTGGAAGTTGAAGAAGTCTAAGGACATCTATGATAAGCTAGTTGGGATGTATGACATCAACAATTTGAATCACATCCTCTCCTTGAAGAATCAACTCAAGGACATCAAGATGAACAAGGGAGAATCTATGCAATCCTATGTTATGAGGATATTGCAGACTGTTGGAGAGCCTATGTCTGACAGAGAGCTGGTGTCAGTCACTCTTCAAGGTCTTCCTCCTATTTGGGAAACCTTCATCACTACTATAAGCAACAATGACAAGTTACCGACATTTAATGAGCTCGTTGGCAAATGTACTCCAGAAGAAACCAGAATGATCTCTAGAGGGAGGATTCAAAAGCATGAAGACAAAGAGCCCTCTGCATTTTCTGCCCAAGATAAGAAGAGGAAAGGAAGAGGGAGAACATCTAACTCTAGAAAGCCTCCTCCAAATTCCAGGGATTCCAATCGAAGATTCAAGAAGGAATTATCAAAAGTTGAATGTCACAACTGCCACAAGCATGGTCACTATGCCTGAGAATGCCCAGAAAACAGATGCTCTAAGGTGATGATAGAAGAAGAAGAGACAATAGAAGGAGAGATGCCCCTGATGATCGTGAAGAAGGTTATCATCCACAAAAGAGATCAAGAATCTCAAGGTATGAAAACAATGTTGTTGCTTCTCAATCTGAATATATTCTTATTTTTTCCCTTTCTAGTTCCTCTCCAGATTCTTGTGATTGTTCGCTGGTAGATAGTGGGGCTTCTAGACATTTCTCTACATACAAGGAAGTCCTCTCAAATCTGGTTGAGAGGGAGTCTAATCTAAAGATCATCTAGTGAAGGGCTTTGGTTCTGTTAAATTTCATTTGGACTTTGGGGAATCTGTTCTTCTTCATGATGTTATGTATGTTCCGGGACTAAAGAAGAACTTGGTATCTATATCTACATTGGAACACAAAGGGATGAGAGTAGCCTTCATAAGAGGAAAGGTCCTCACTTGGCCTATGGAATCTCGCATGAGAGATGCTTTCACCTTGGGATCTAGAATTGAAGGACCCTATAGAGTCAATGGAAGACCTATGCAAGCTATGGTCTATGATATCAAACATCAAAGTGAACTAAGGCATCGAAGGTTGGCACGTCTACATTATGAAGCCCTGCCTAAAGTAAGAAAGTTGGTTTCTAGGATGCCTAATGTTCAATCTGGTCATGATGGTGTATGTTCAGGATGTGCTAGTGGAAAGAAGACAAGGGGACCATTCCCCTCCTGCAAAAACACGAACAATGATATTCTACAACTTATCCATTCTGACCTATGTGGACCCATGCCTATGCACTCCCTTGGTGGCTACCTCTATTATATTATCTTTATTGATGATATCTCTAGGAAAACATGGATATGTTATTTGAAGCTTAAGGACGAAGCGTTTGACATGTTCAAGGACTTCAACACATCAATAGAGTCAAACAGGGAAGAGAATCAAAATTTTCAGGTCCGACAATGGTAGAGAATATACCTCAAATGAGTTCGTTGACTTTTGCAAGGAGGCTGGAATCAAGAAAGAGACTATTGTACCATATAATGTCGAGCAGAATGGTGTGGCTAAAAGAAAGAACGGGTCTATCATGGAAGTTTCCCAAACCACGTTACATGATCAAAAGTTGTCGAAGTTTCTTTGGGGAGAAGCTACAAATGCAGTGGTCTATGTTCAAAACAGGATTCCTCATCAAGCCCTGGATAACAAAACTCCCGAAGAAGTGTTTACAGGTGTGAAGCCCGATATCAGACATCTAAGGATATTTGGTTGCCCCGTGTATTTTCATGTGTCAAGGACAAGAACAAGTTGTAAGCCACCAGAATGAAAGGTTTGTTTTATGGATATTGTGAAAATTCTAAAGCCTTTAGAATATATAGATCCGATCAAAGGAAAATTGAGTTTAGCAAGGATGTAACCTTTGATGAAGATGTTGCCCATGGAAAAGCAGGGGAGCTTCCTCTGCCTCCTCCTGTTGAGAAGAAAGATGATGACATGGACCTACTAGAAGGTCCTTCTATGCCAGAATTATAGAAGGGTATTGTTGATGATCCCATGGAGGCAATGGACCCCTTGGATCCTCCTCCAAGTGATCCCCCTGCTAGGAGGAGACCTCTTTGGCTTTGTGATACATCGCAGGATGCTGAGAGACATGTCACTGCCAAAGGAACATTTAGAGAAAGCAAGAAACCTTCTTGGTACTAAGGATATGTTATAGCTATGAGCACCATCATACACGCTGAACCTCCCACCTTTGAAGAAGTTGTGAAAGAGCAAGTTTGGAAGGATGCCATGGCCAAAGAGTATGAGTCTGTTATGAAGAATGATGTATGGGTTGTTGTTCTGAGACCTAAAGGAAATTCCATCGTAACTTCGAAGTGGTTATATAAGATCAAGCATGAAGTTGATGGAAGAATTGAGAAGTATAAAGAGAGGTTCATGGCTAGAGGTTTCCCCCAAAAAGAGGGAGAAGATTATGATGAGATGTTTGCTCATGTTGCCTAATACACTACTATCTGTTCTATTGTTGCCCTTGCTCCTAGTCAAGGATGGACCCTTCACCAGATGGATGTGAAGACTTCATTTCTTCATGGCATACTACAAGAAGAAGTATATGTTGAGCAGCCTAAGGGATTTGAAGTGAAGGACAGGAAGAATCAAGTTTGGAGGTTGAAGAAGGCACTATACGGTTTGAAGCAAGCCCCTAGAGCCTGGTATGTCTACATTGATAGTTACCTGGTGAAGCTTGGATTCACAAGAAACAATGCTGACTTGAACCTCTACTTCAAAGTGGTCCAACGTATGCCTTTGATTTTGGTTTTATAGGTTGATGATTTATTCTTGACAGGTAGTGAGCCCCTGATGCTCAAGTGTAAGAGGGATTTGGCCTCTGAGTTTGAGATGAAAGATATTGCCTTGATGCATTACTTCTTGGGATTAGAAGTGTGGCAAAGACTCAGGGAGATTTTTCATTCTCAAGGAAAATATGTTGTGAAACTATTGGAAAGATTTGGAATGGTAGAATGCAAGTCCCTGGCCACACTGACGGAGATGAACTTCAAGAAGTTATGTGGAGATGTTGTTGGACCTAACTTGGCGAACCCTTCTGAGAATCGACAGTTGATTGAGGCCTTGATGTTCCTTCTCAACACCCGTTCAGACATATGTTTTGCAGTTAACACTTTGAATCAATTCATGAATGAGCCTCTTCATTCACAGTAGGTTGTTACCAAGCACGTGTTGAGATATTTGCATGGGACGATTAATCTAGGTCTAAGATATTTTGTCAGAGATGTGAGACTTCATGGATACACTAATGTTTACTAGGCTGAAAACATTATCGACGGGAAGAGCACATCAAAGTGTTGCTTTAGTTTGAGTTCTGCCATGATATCTTGGATGAGCAGGAAGAGGAAGTCTGTAACTTTAAGCACGACCAAGGCAGAGCATATTGTTGCTAGCATGGCAAGTTGTGAGGCAGTGTGGTTGAGGAAGTTCTTTGGAGAGTTGTTTGAGCAGGTTTTAGATAGAACAGTGATATATTGCGGCAACAAGAGTGGGATCTGATTGGCAGAGAATCTTGTGTTTCATGACAAGTCCAAGCATATTGAGATCAAGTATCATTGTATTCGAGACATGGTGCAAAGAGTTGTGAGACTCCATCATATTTCGACTAATGAGCAGATATCAGACATACTCACAAAGGATTTGCCGAAAGGGAAGTTCTTGGTCTTCAAAGAGCAGCTTAGACTGAGGACACTGAGGGTCCCAGCGGATCGAGGACACTGAGCTATGCTCTTCCCCCCCGTTTGAGCTCATAGGTAGAGGAATTGAGCCAGAGAGCTCCTGAGGTTGAGGGAACTTTGGACAATCGGATAGTTGTGATCCTTACCTCGTGCCTATTGTCTAGCAATAAGATAGTTGTGATCCTTACCTCACAGTTTTGAGACCCCTTTTTCCTTATAGTTTTAGTGGGAGGTGATCCCACCCTTGCTAGCTTCTATCTGATTTCGGTGGTGAAATATTCCACCCTATCCAAACAACTCTCTTCAACAAACTATTTGGAAAAGCAATCTTCTATAGCAGATCATTCATATATTGTTTGGGATACGTCAAGAAGATTTTATGTGAGATTTCGTTGGTTCTAAGGTCCAAGTTTTTGTCATAGTGAAGGGGTAGAGTAGGGCATCACCCAAGCTTTGCTGGCAACAACAAAAAAGTTGGTCTACGCATTCTCTTCTAAGATTACAGCTAGCCCTAGAAAGACTGTCAAGTCACTATGTAACATTTGTTCAACTATTTCCATCGTATTTTAAGGAACAACGAGCTAACCAAGCATCCTAAGGCCAACAATCATCCCACTAGGGCTACGGGTATCCTCAGGGAACACAACTGAAGCTCCTTTCTTTTAGGTCTATGGCTACTTTCATATCGTGTGCAAGATCAAGGTCGGTTCCAGCCAAGTTTTCCATCATGCACAACTTCAGGAGTGGAAAACGAAATAGGGAATACTAAATCGTTGTAGGAAGGAACCAGGGAAGTAGGATCATTGCGACCATCCCTATAACAACACATTTTGTCACAGCTAGCCAAGAGATAATAGGTAGTGATTTGCAATCAGTTTCGTAACAATTGGGCAGATAGTATTAGCTTTGTTACAATTGAATGTTAGATTATTAAATTGTGATATTCTTGTACCAGGAAATTATTGGTTGGATACGGCACTGTGTGTTAGGCAGACAGTCCTAATTCATTATGAGTTGGATGAAGAATTATACTGCTATAGAAATCTCTATATTTGTGCATATATACAAGGATAACTGCTTAGTATGAATGTACGTTGCCACTATATAATCTTACTAATTTACTGAAAAAAGCCTAGCTATCTCTAACCCTAAGGGAAAAATTGCCCTAGGATATTACAGTGGTATTAGAGTTGTGCATCCTACCATCTTGTGAGTGTGTGAGCCTTGTATGCTTCCAAGAGATACAAGTAACGATACAATTAGAAAAAAAAAGCGTTACCACAGTAATGATTCAAGGACAGTTGCAAATAGCCAATTTGCTAGCTCAAGGAAAGCAACAATTTGCCCAAGGACAATAGTAGATGACACAACTCATTCTCCAGGCCATACATAGCATAGGTAACCATGTCTTTAATGCTTTGAATGTTAGTAGTAGGATTGGGGCTAAAGGAAGTAGCAACCATAATCCTAGCTCTTTCAATACTCTTGCACAAGCAAACAACAGAGTGACTAGTAGTAGGAACCACAGGCCCCTACTACCTCAGTTTTTGAATAATCGGATGATAGCAAACGAAGGAGTAGCATAACAAAATGACTTTTATAGAATATTTTCAACAAGATGTTTGAACCAGTGTTGTGAAAATCGCGATTCAATCGCGCGTTTTTGAAAAAATCGCGATTTTTTCCCCTTGGCGATTAAATCGCGATTTTTAAGGGAAAAAAATCGCGGGAAAATTTTTTTTGCCGATTTTTTCGAAAAAATCGCGATTTTTTGGATAAAAAGCGGGAGGGCGCAGGGCAGCGGGTGTTATAAGGAAAAAATGAAATTTTTTTTGCCCATTTGGACAGCGCGCGGTGGAGGAAGAGCTCTGAGCTGGGAGAGAGGGTTTGGAGGGCGATTTTGCTGATTCAAAGGGTCTACGCTCACTATTTCGAGAGGAGATCGCCATTTTCACCGTAGAAACGGTATGTAGGTTGATT
>APFE030539785.1:0-42026 GCA_000404065.3 Pinus taeda | reverse complement strand
CATGTTGTCCAAGTCATAACGGACAATGCTGCAAATTATGTTGCTGCTGGTAGGATGCTTATGGACAGGCATCCTACTTTATTTTGGACACCTTGTGCTGCCTATTGTATTGATTTGATGTTAGAGGACATAGGGAAAATTCCCTTTGTCAAAGATATTGTTGACTCATCAAAATGTATTACAAAATTTATATATAATCATACATCTGTGCTTAGCTTGATGAGAAGATTCACCAACAAAAAAGAGTTGGTGCGCCCCGCCATTACACGGTTTGCCACCAGTTTCATATCTTTTCAATCCCTCTTGAATTCTATGTGGGATGTGAAGAGAATGTTTCTTTCAGAGGGTTGGCGTGCTTTGACAATGAGCCGCAAACCAGAAGGACCGCCGTATGCAGACTAGTTTCATACGAGGAGGACTTCTGGGCGGGAGTGCAGGAGGTGTGCACCGTTACTGAACCTTTGGTAAAGGTTCTTCGGTTGGTTGATGGTGATAAGCCCGCAATGGGCTATTTGTATGAAGCCATGGACAGGGCCAAAGAAGCCATTCGGGCCTACTATGATGACAAGGGAGATGATGGGTTTCAGAAACAACTCCTTCTATGGGGAGTGATTGATGAGTGATGGAACAACACACTCCATCGTCCCATTCATGCTGCAGGGCTTTTCCTGAACCCTGCATTTTCTTATGCATGTGGGTTTGATTTTGATGCTGAGATCATAGATGGATTCTTATCCTGTGTTCAGAAAATGGTGCAATCTCCAGAACAACGTATAGAGATCTCTAAACAAATTGAGACATATAGGATGGCAGGTGGCACATTTGGCTTTGAGATGGCTGTCAATGATACGCTGATTAAAATGCCAGGTATTTTTTAGTTTGTAACTTTGTTTCAAATTTCATTGTCTATTCAAATTCCATTTTTTTCTTATGTCTATTTAAAATTTTATTTGTAATTTTGTTGTAGATGCCTGGTGGAAAATGTATGGTGCCAGGGTACCCCTTTTGCAAAAGTTGGCCATTCGCATCCTCAGCCAAACATGTAGCTCCTCGGGATGTGAGCGCAACTGGAGTGTATTTGAAAAAATACACAATAAGAAGCGCAACAGGAGTGTATTTGAAAAAATACACAATAAGAAGCGCAACAGGTTAACACTTTAAACATTTAAAATATTGCAAATTTCGAAATAAATTTTTGAATTCATTAAACAATATTTTTTGTTAATTATTAATTATTATTTCATGATCTTTGTACAGGTTGGAGTCCCAGAGACTTAATGACATGGTGTATGTCTACTACAATCTTCGATTGTGGGTGAGGCAACTGGAGAAGACACCTGATGTGGATGCCATCTCATTGGATGGCATTGACACCACTGCTACATGGAGGGTCGAGGCCGAGAGGCCTCTCATGGAGTCTGTTGATGATTGGTTAGGGCAGAATGTTGTGGAGGGGGAGGAGGAGGAGCAGGAGCAGGTGGAGGAGCAAGAGGAGGAGGAGGAGGAGGAGGAACAGGAGGAGGAGGTGACACCGCCTGCCCGGGCTACCACTGCCACTAGTAGAGGACGTGGTCTACCTCCTGTACCTCCTATTTCTAGTTCTTCAGCTAGTAGAGCACATCAGACTCCACTGCCCTCTCCACCAGCATAGGCACCAGCATCTACATCGAGAGAGAAAGGGAAAGCTATTGCATTTTCTCGCAAGAGGGGCAGAGGAAATCAATAGGATTAGACTTTCATTTTATTGTATATGACATTATGACATGATGAGATACATTATCATATTTTTTGTTGATATTTTGAGGCTGAGTTGGGACTCAGGAGTCAGGACTTACTATTCAGGCCATGATTCAATGTTATGTGTGATTTTAGCGCTAGAAATGATATTAAACATCTTATATATTAGTTTTTTTATCATATTTATGTGTCAATGTATTTATTTTATGTTCTAGATAGTTTAGATATTGAAAAAATTGAAAAAAAATGAAAAAAAATGAATATTTTTGTTCCAAACGCTTTTTTCCCGCTTTTTTCCCGATTTTTCCGATTTTTTCATTTTTTTCCCCGCGCCGATTAAATCCCGCTCGCGCTTTTAACAACATTGGTTTGAACACACATGACGTTCAACGAATAGAACAACATTAAATACAGAAGCAAGCCCAAGGCACAGTGGAATTAGGATCAAATGTGCAAGGTGGGGAAGTCGTTCATTCCCTCCTTCGATGGAGCAGCGAAGAGTTCAACTAAGGCTTGGATACAAAAGTTAGATACCTACTTCTACTCAGTCCCATGTAAGATGCAGACTCTATCCAATTTATGACACTACATTTGGAAGGGGTAGCACATGAATGGTGGTACCATGGACTGGTCACCTTGGGGCACTCCAACATAACATCTTATGTGGACTCCACCAAAATATTGATAGAACATTTTGATCGCAAGGATATTTAGATACATTTTAGAGAGTTGGCACAACTCAAACAGACTGGAACACCAAAGACTTTCATCACAGAATTCAAAGAACAACGGTCATGGTGGCATACATATCCGAGCAAAGGTTATTCATGCTTTTCACAAAAGGGTTAACGGAACCCCTACATGGTTGGGTCAAGGCCTTCACACCCACTACCCTACAAGACACCATCACCAAGATGCGAGATACAGAAAATGCATAACCAAAAGCTAAAGCCCCTTCCAAACTATTCATCCCTCATAAAGACAAAGATAAGAATCCCTTTCAACGTGATTAGACCAGCAAGGATATGTTGAAAATCTGAAGTGAACTAAGAAGGAAGAAACTTTGCTTCACTTGTAAGGAACCTTGGGAAGCAAGGCAGCGATGCATGGGCAAAGGAAGAATCCACTACAATGAAGTAGTTTGTGACAACGAGGATGAAGAAGATCCAGCACAAACAACTAACAATGAGCCTAGCATACTCGAAGAAGAGCAACCGTATGAGGCTAAGGAGGAGGAAAATCATTGTAAAGAAGAGAAGCCTCGACTGAAAATTAAGGGTGCTACAAATGCCTCTCTCTCAGGAACTGCCAAGTATTACACTTTCACGATCAGGGGAGTTATCAAAGGACAATGAATCACAACCTTGGTTGATGGAGGAGCTATGCACAACTTCATCAATGCACCTTTGGTAGCAAGAAGAGATCTTCCCACAAAAGAGTTCAAGGGCTTCGACATGATGGTAGAAAATGGGTACAACCTAGCCTGCACTCGAAAGATTCCAAATTTGAGCGTAACCCTAGGTGACTACACTTTCACTAATGATTTTTATGTCATAGAACTCGTAGATACCAATGTTGTTTTGGGGGTTCAATGGTTATACTTGTTGGGAAAAATCACAATAGACCATGAAGCGATGGAGATGGAATTCAAAGCATCGAATGGCATCAAAGTAGTATTGAGGGGGGATGTTTAATGGCAGGCCCTAATCTATTTTAGGCAAGAGAATGGAGGCCATATCTAGTTACGGGAATGTAGCTTATGTAGCAGAATGTATGGTTAAAAGTTGAAAGATGTCCAGTCATATCCCATAGTACTAGACAGATATTCAACAATTGTTCGATAAGCATGGCAAAGTTTGGCGAGATCCCTCCAGGGCTACCTCCCAAAAGAGGGCTTGAACATACCATAGAATTAGAAGGGGCCAAGCCTATCTTTACCACTCCTTATCAGTAACCAAAGAAATTCAAGGATGAAATAGAAAAGGCAATTTAGAAACTGCTAGCTATGGGCCACATCAGACCAAACTCAGGGCCATGTTCTTCATCAGTGTTTTTTGTGAAAAAGAAGGATGGCATGTCACCGAGCACTCAACAAAAAGACCATCAAGAACAGGTACCCTACTCCCAAGATTGATGAACTATTGAATGAATTACATGGAATCATGTATTTTTCAAAGATTTACCTATGATTAGGATATCATCAGATTCAGGTTCAAGAGCAAGATGTGCCTAAGATGGATTTCAGATGTAACTGTGGGCATTTGGAATTTTTGGTCATGTTGTTTGGGCTAACAAATGCTCCCGCCACAGTCCAATTTTGTATGAACAACATCTTCAACAAGCAGTTAACAATTTTTTTACTGGTATTTTTCATCGATCTCCTCATATACAGTAAAATATGAAAGGGGAACTTGGAACGTCTGGACGAAATTTTAAGCATAATGATGGAACAGCCACTATATTCCAAGCCATGAAAGTGCAAATTTAGGATGACAAAAAATATTTTTTTGGGACAAATAATTAGTGCACAAGTGTAGGTACATCAAGAAAAAATCCAGGCAATATTGAATTGGCTTGCACCTAAGAACCTGACCAGATTACCAAGATTATTTGGAATTTGTAGCTACTACCAATTGTTCATCAAAGGATTCTCGCAGTTGGGCGCACCTCTAACAAATTTGACAAAGAAAGGGGCATTCAGGTGGATGGACGAATCTGACAAAGCATTTAATAAGCTCAAGGAAGTGATGAGCTCATGTCCAGTATTGGCACTTCTCGATTTCAGCCAACCTTTTGTATTAGAGTGCGATGCGTCAGGAGAACGCATAGGAGTTTTATTGATGCAAAAGGGACACCTAATTGCATTCGAAAGTTGGAAGCTCCAGGATTCAAAAATACTTTACATCATATACAACAAAGAAATACTAGCCATTACATATGCTTTGGCGAAATTCAAGCAATACCTAGTAGGCAGCAGGTTCATAGTCAAAACATATCACAACTGCTTACATCATTTCTTGGAGCAAAAGAACCTAAATGAACAACAACATAAATAGGTAAGTAAGATCCAAGCCTATGATTTTGACATTGAGTATGTAAAGGGTAAAAAAATGTTGTAGCCAATGCGCTTTCCAAGAAAACAACAAGAAGTTCCCTCATGGAAATCACAAAAGATTGGAAGGCTCACCTATTGGTGGAATACTCCAATAACAAGTTTGCTTGTGCACTAACAAATGGCCTCATCCAAGATGACAGGTACAAGATAATCAATGACATTATTTTCTATAAAGACGGGATATTTTTGGTCCCTGAATCTACGCTCAAGGAAAAGATCTTGAGGGCTACAAATGATGCTTACATAGTAGGACACAAGGTTCCTTCAAAACGTACCAATAGATTAGGGAGAGGTTTCCATGGAAAGGTATCAAGAATGATGTATCAAAATACACCAGGAGTGTGGAACATGCCAACAAAATAACATTGAGCACACACATCCCATAGGTCTACTCTAGCCCTTACCAATTTCGAAACAAAGATGGGAAAGCATTTCGATGGATTTCATTACAAGCCTACACAAGGCACAATGCAAGGATTGCATCTACACAGTGGTTGACATATTGATGGAATTTGCACATTTCTTCGCAATTCCAATTGATTATTCAACCAAACAGGAAGCAGAACTATTTTTGAAAGAGGTATCCAAACTCCATGGACTACCTAAAAATAGGGACTTGCATTCTACCTTTCAAAATCTTTCCAACAATTTCACGACATATTTTCCTTGAGAAAGAAAAATCTCGCCAGGTCTTTGCCATACTTTTAATCCCAAGAAGTAATGCATCAAGGCAAGATCCTTCATCTCAAACTCAGAGGCCAGCTCCCTCTTACACTTGAGCATCAGTGGCTCACTACCTGTTAAGAATAAATCGTCAACATATAAAACCAAAATCAAAGGCATACCTTGGATCACTTTGAACTAAAGGTTAAGGTCAACATTGTGTCTCGTGAATCCAAGCTTCACCAGGTAACTATCAATGCGGGCATACCAGGTTCTGGGTTCTTGCTTCAAACCATATAGTATCTTCTTCAACCTGCAAACATGAGTCTTCCTATGCTTCACTTCAAATCCCTGAGGCTGCTCAACATATACTTCTCCTTGTAGTATGCCATGAAGAAATGTAGTCTTCACATCCATCTAGTGAAGGGTCTGTTGACCAATACGTGTCAACTACCCTTAGTAGTACACCCCCTTTTCTTTGCAAAAGGGATAGAGCTTGAACAACGTGTCCGTGCCATTCGACAGTCATCGTCGACCTAATCATGTTATGTTGTAAACCCAGTCTGCATGTGTAAATTGTAAATAATCTTAGCAGATCTGAGTCATGTATGTAAATTGCCTAGGTGGACCTAATTTTCTAGTGATAATCTACGTTTCGGAAGGTTTTTTGTCTCATCGATCCATGATCGGCAGAGTTTTCCTTCAGCCTAACCCCAAAGCTAGAATGAATTTTGTCATTAAAATCTTAGGGGAATCCTAGTGCGTTGATCTGCTAGATTATATTTGGTCGCAAAATTGGGTGGTCTATGAGGGTCTATGTCAAATGGGTTTTCCCCCTGAAATGTAAAAAAGTCATGATGTAAAGTGTCTTGAGGGTTAGAAAATGTTTTAATCCCCTCATAAGTCCTAAGTCCTAAGTCTTAGGTGATTTTTCCAAAGGCTAAGTTCGAAGATCCAAAAAATTGAAAGAAAAAAAATCAATAATAAATAATAAAAGATATAAAAAAAAACTAAAAAAATATAATAATAATAATAAATAAAATAGAATTTAAAATAAATAAATAAATTAAAAATAAATAAAAACTTGAAAAATAAAATAAAATAATAATAAGTCAAATTTTTGAGTAAATAAATGCAGAATTTTAATTGTTTAATATATTAAAATGCATTTAAAAAATTCGACAAATGAGATTAAAAGAAATCTTGATCCTCATCGACGGTTGAGATTAGTTTAACATAGATCACTCGAACTAGCCGTTGGGAATTTTTCCTTTAAATAGAGTGCTAGGGGTCATTTGAGATCAGATGGGATCTGAGAGTCTGGCGCTAAAGAAAGCTCTCTTGTAGTCACTTTTGTGCAATAAAGAAAGACTTTGGGGTTGAAATCTCGCTGGTGTTGCTCTTCTGGAAACGTTGTAAGATGTTTTATTTTTCTGCATAATTTTATTTTCAGCGATTGATTTTAGCTTGATGAAGATTGATTCAAGCACAAGTATCTTATCTGATCTCTGGGGTTTGAATGATAGTTTAGATTCTAAAATATAATGGCAGGTATCTCCATTTGATCTGGATTTCACTATTGTTTTCTCCCTCTATGTTAATGGTTGATTTTAAGTTGTGTAGGAAATCTTAGTTTTGAGTTTACCGGGCGTTAGGGGAAGTTCTTGGCTGAACCAGCCAACTCCCGGGTTGCGTTTTCTGAAAGAGCCCAGCCAGTTTTAATCCCGGGCTTATCATCTGAAATTTTTTTATGAATGCATGCAGGTTACCCTGAAGCATCTCACATTAAATTAAAATTATGAAAATATTTATGTGGCATAATGATAAATCTGGCTATTTTAGAGCCTGCAGTTTGTGAATATTGTAATTATTTAGTTAAGGTTTTCAGTTTCGTTTCTTGCACATTATTTTGGGTTTTTTGTTCTTTGTCATTGCAGGTTAAAGGTACAGGCTTTGAGAAAAAAAAATTGGGTTTCCATCAGGCAATTTGGAGCAGGAAAGATTTAAATTTTTTTATCAGGTTTCTGGACTGCGGGTTTGCAAACTGCGTTTTCATTTTTCATTGCCGCCTGGAGTTTTACTGCTGTAGAAAAATTTTGAAATTTTTTTAGGGATCACAGTTTTTGCTGCTGCCACCGTCCAACGTTTTTCACCATCCTCACATGCTGCCATATCCACACAGTATTCATGTTGTCCACTCAGCCACCCCTGTCAACAGCTATCACTCCTCCATCTACGCAAATCTTCCTCCGCCATTCACCTTGCCGTTTCCCTTGCCACTGTGCCCCATTACGTCCTCCATTTTCTTCGTACCATCACCTGCAAAAAACGTGCCCAATGCATTCAATTTGCAACTCGATCCTCCTCTGCCAGCGTGTTGTTTTTCCCACGCATTTTTCTCTCACATCCAGCTCTTCTGTAGCCCACGTCTTCACCCGCAAATCCGCAAATCGGTTCAGTCTTCACGCCAACAGTCCCTTCACGTTGCGTCCATCATCGAGCCGCCACTCCAAATTGAATTTCAGCTGCCACACCGGCAATCTCAACCCTCAACCGCAGTCTATCTCGCCAGCAAACGCAGTCCTTCCACGCTCTAGCTTTTTTGCCTGCCGTCAAGCATCATTCCGCAAACCTGCAGCTACAAAGCAAACTCAACGCAAATCGATTTTCATTTGGTTTAATTTTTGCGTTTGAATTTTGATTTTTTATGTATTTCAATGTTTTTAGTGTTGATTTCGTTTTAGTTTTACTTTGAATTTTTTTTTTTTAATTTTTGGTTTCATTTCATAAAAAAAATTAAAACATTTTAAAATTTCAAAAGTCCCAAAAAATATATAAATAAAATTCATTTCATTTTTTAGGTTGCTTAGTTTTAATATCATATAGTTAGAAATTAGAATAACTTTATTTTTAGTGATTTTATTTATAGTTAGGTTTTAGTTTTAGAGTATTCCTTTTATTGTTCAAGTTAGGTTTTTAATATGTATATTTTTTAGCCTTAAATCTCATAAAATAATAAATAAAAGATTTTTTTTACTTGGATTAGTTTTAGATTTTAAATAATTTTAAGTTTTTGTTTATTATTTAGTTTTTAAGTTTCAAATTTTAATAAAAAAACCATAAACATAAAAAATAAAAATAAAAGGTGCTATTTTTAGTTTTATTCATTTATTTTATTTGTTTTACTTCAGGATAGTATCTTTTTATTCCTTTTTTATTTCATTCATAAAAAATATAAAAAAAATCAAAAAATTCGTAAAAGGTTAAAAAAAAGATCCTTTTTATTTATTTTTTATTTTTTTAGGATCTTAAGTTCTAGAATTAGATTATTTTTGGTTTTTAGATTTTAAAGTTAATTAGATTCCATTTTACTTTTCCTATAGTTTAGAATTTAAATATTGTTTAATTTCAGTTCATTTGTATATATTTAGTGCGTCCCTTTTAAAATTTCATTGTTCTTTAGCTTAGATTTAATTTTGTTAATTTTGACTTAAAAAATAATTTCAAAAAATTTTAAAAATAATAGAAGTATTAAAGCATCTAAAAATTCTTTTTTTAGATTTGATTAGACTTTTTTTTAGATTAGATTTTATTTTATTTAGGATTTTAGTTTAGTTTTATTTAGATTCAATTTTATAAATATATATATATCCTTTTTTAAAGACCTTTTTTTTGTTGTTGTGGTGAAGTTAAATGTGCTTAAAATGTTTATATCTAGAGATTAATTGTTTGAAATATGGTCAGCATTTAAATTTCGTGGTGGTTTAAAGCATTCCTTCTTTACAAATTTAATTGCTGGAATATCGTTAAGCCATTGAGCATTTATCGATTATCTCGCATTTGGTAAAAGTTAATCTTTGTTTGAGTTATTTGATGGTAAATGATTGTTAATGAGTTCATATTCCTGCAAGCATTTGATAAATAATCATTCAGTTATTAACTCCATAAGGCACTGGTCTATTAACTTAATAAAATCAATTAAGTGCTTGTTTCCCCTCATGTCTCCCAACCCAACCAGTCCACAGTTGGTCATCCATTGTCCCATAGGGTCTACCCCCCTTAGCCGCGAGAGACAGGTTTAAACGCAGAGATCGGGGATCAGGGTGACAGCCCCTGGTCTGAGTGTTGTCATGACAATCTGTGCAACAAGAGGTTCCATCCTTGACTAGCAACAAGGGCAACGATAGAATGGGTAGTAGTGTCTCAGGAAACATGAGCAAAGATCTCATCAGAATTTTCTCCCTCTTTTTGGGAGTAACCTCTAGCCACAAACCTCGCTTTATACTTCTCAATGCTTCCATCAACTCCATGCTTGACCTTATATAACCACTTCGAAGTTACGACAAACTTTCCTTTAGGTCTCAGAACAACATCCCATACATCATTCTTGATAATAGACTCATACTCTTTGTCCATGGCATTTGCTTTAAGACTTCCCTAGCTTCTAGCTAGACCCCTATGTCGACCACACTTGTTACTGTCAGGTACCTTGCATCTCTGCTCTCGCCAACTCCCTTACGTCCATGCAACCACGGGATTTCCTTGTGCATCTACCTCTTGTGGCCTGGCCTCTTGTGTTGTCCATTGTTTACATTGACAAATGCCTATATTGTCTACAGACATCGGTTGTCTCTTCGCCTTGTTGTCCTTACCACCTCCTTCGAGTGTCTCAGCTGGTTGCCATGCGATTTGTTGTCGGCCAACTCTGTGCATGTAGCTATGCGCTACTATTCCCATACAATCTAATAAGCCCCAAACATTGGATAGTTGGGTTTTCTCCTTTATCAATGACTATAGCATATGGGGTTGGATAGGCTACTTCATCCTCGATTAATTATTTGGAAGCAAATATTACAGGCCCCCTCTCCCAAAATTGCTTGCCCTCAAGCAATTTCAAATTGGATGCTGCAAAATTTGTTTTGGTTCCTTTGCTGCATCTTCTTCAAGTAGGTCTTTCCATCTAATAAGGTATTCTGAAATTACCCTGCCCCCCAGTCTTTTTCTTGCACTGCCATGATTGCTTCCAAAATTAATTCTAGTTGTCCTTCTTCATCCAAATGGGGTAGCTCAATGGAAGTAGTGACTTTTGCCTAACGACCTTCTTGAGACATGATACATTGAAGACACTGTGAATTTTGCTTTCTTTTGGTAGCCCCAGCTCATAGGCTACCTCGTCAATCCGTGGGAGC
The DNA here is from genome assembly GCA_000404065.3 of Pinus taeda. NCBI lineage: Eukaryota > Viridiplantae > Streptophyta > Pinopsida > Pinales > Pinaceae > Pinus > Pinus taeda. The sequence continues at coordinate 31,322 of APFE030539785.1, read as the reverse complement.
ACTTTGTAAGCTCCATAAAACCTCAACTTCAGTTTTTCTTCACCACTTTTCTTGAGTGTAGATTGTCTATATGGTTGCAATCTTAAGAAAATGAGATCTCCTACCTCAAAACTGCGTTCTATGTGATGTTGGTCCACATACATCTTTTGCTGGTTCTAATCAACCTACAAATTTTTTGAGTATTTTGAGAATATCCTGGCTTTCATGTATCTAATCTTTAGCTTTTGGAGCCTTGCTATCGCTGAAGGCCGAATTGATAAAAGATGGGGTGTTATAGCCATATAGCACTTTGAATGGGGTCATCCCAATAGAAAAAAGATAAGTAGTGTTGCAACAATGCTCCTCGAGGTGTAAACACTTGATCCATGCCCTTTGTTAGCAAGTCACATAGTTACGTAAGTATCCCTCAATCCATTTATTCACTATCTTTGTCTGACCATCTATCTGAGGGTGGTAACTAGTGCTAGGGGTCAATTCTGTCCCCACTAGCTTAAAGAGTTCCTACCAAAATGCACTCATAATGTGCCATCCCGATCATTGACCAATGGACGAACTTCAAGAAGTTATGTGGAGATGTTGTTGGACCTGACATGGTGAACATCTCCGAGTATCAACATTTGATTGTGGCCTTGATGTTCCTTCGAAACACTCGTCCGGACATATGTTTTGCAGTTAACACTTTGAGTCAATTCATGAACGAGCCTCTTCATGCACACTACGTTGTTGCCAAGCACGTGCTGAGATATTTGCATAGGATGATTAATCTAGGTCTGCGATATTTTGTAGAGATGTGAGACTTCATGGATACACCGATGTTGATTGGGTTGTAAACATTATCGACAAGAAGAGCACATCAGGGCGTTGCTTTAGTCTGAGTTGTGCCATGATATCTTGGCTGAGCAAGAAGCAGAAATCTGTATGTTATGAATATAATTCATAACAATTAGCTAAATAAAATAAATATAAATATTAAAGAATTAAATATTATTTAGGTTAATTAGTCATTAAAATTAAGTGAAAAGGCATGTCTAAAAGACATACCCATTCACAAAAGGTCACCTGCTGAGGTATAAAGCAGGGTCCTCATTGTACATTCAAATCATCTTATATCATCTCATACATTTTATATATATTAATAAATAATTGTTACAAATACCTGTGTGTATTTTTATATTAAAGCCTTCAAGTTATCAGACCTTCGTGCTTCAGCGTAGTTTTTATGCTACAGTGGTATCAGAGCCATGGCACACGATATAATCATGCAGGCCTTTGAACGCAGTTCGCTGCACAATGTGCCATTACGTTCACATTGGGATTACATTGAACAATTTACTATTCAAGAAGCATTTCAATGACTAGAAAAATCATTTACAGAAGTTAAAGAATGTCGAAAGGAAATTAGTGATCTAGATGAGGATTCAAATAAAGTTGATATAGATCAAGAAGATTATAATGTTGAAAATCCAAATGAAGTTGATCTTGATGTGGATGAGAATGATGATTCAGTTGCAGCATTGGTTATAAAGAGAAATTCATTGCTTGAAGGACCAATTGGACCCAATAGACAACATCACTGTTTGGTATTTGAGTATTTGGGCAACAATCTACTTTCTCTAATTAAGTATTACGATTACAAAGGCATGCCTCTGAAAATGGTTAAGAATATTTGTTATTATACCTTGATAGGATTGGACTATTTGCATCGCAGACTTTCTATCATTCACATTGATTTGAACCTAAAAAATGTTTTTCTTGTATCTGCTATTGACTCCTCAAGGGACCCTCGGAAAAATGGCAAACCTCTGATACTTCCTCCTCAAAAGAGTAATGAAACCAAAAAACCGTTGAGTTCTGCGCTACCAAGGAAGCCATTGAATTCTGTAGCGCTAAATGCAACCAACCTCCCATCTAATTCTACAGAACCAAAGGAGCCATTAATTTCTACAACCGCAAAGGCAATTGCAAGCATTAGTACTTTGGGACTAACAAAGAACCAAAAAAGTAAATTGAGGAAGAAAGTCAAGAATTTAACTCTTGATAACAGTAAAAATGGATCAGTAAAAGATATACTAGAAACGAAATATATCACAGCAACAGAGTGCCTTTTGCACCCATGGCTAACAGGTGCACCTTATGCATCGGAGCCTTTTGTAGAAAACCAAAATAAAATAAAAAAACTCGGAAATCAGATATCCATTAATCAGCTATCCGCCACGATGCCACCCCGCAAAGCCCCATCTCCTCAATGCCACATAAACTTCGTCAATGAGTATTTGACACCCTGGTACATCGTTAGCTATAGACATGAAGGTGCAAAAACACCCTACGATGGCGAAATGAGATTTCAGTCAGAAAAGGGAACTGAAGTCGTCTTCCATTTCCATGTCGAACAAATGAAATCGTACCTCCAAAGACAATGTTACTTGTTTTTCCGCTGCGAAAACAGGCAGATTTCTAACGAGGACCTCGAAAATATGGGGCAGAATCTACTAAACGACCTAACTTCAACCCTGCACCGAAACAACCCGGCAATCGGGAGAGAAATACTCTTCTAGGTACATAGCAAGAGATGCGTAATCCGAAAACCAATTGATATCAACAATTTATTGAATTTTGCTTCCTCCATCGGATTCAGAGATCTCAAAGACCTGATAATCACCAACAATTTGCATTCGATGAGGCCCGAGGTATCGTTACTAGTAGTATGCACTTTTCGTAGCACATTGCTCGGTTACAGGGTGCCCGACAAATTCCGACTAGGGCTCCATCTCTACAAGGATGAGTACTTCTATGTTGATGAAGTCACTCGTCCCACAGTTAAACATCCCCCTAGTCTTCTCAAATTCTCTGATGTTGGAACTTTTTACGGAGATGACGAACGGACATCGCCCTTCATGTCAACTGCTTATGCTGAAAATCGGGGTAGCGTTTTCACTGTCAGAGGCCCCTGGGGCGTAAAAAGCTTCAGACATTCATTCGCTACATTACCGACATAACACATTATAGCCATCAGCCCTTCGAAGTACCACCTCCTGTGTTCCCAATGGTAAAAAGAAGTGAGGATCCCGAAGACAATTCCGAATCAGAATTTGATGAAGATTTAAGAGAAGTGATTCAAGGGCAGTTGATCTATGCAGGGCCACCCCCACGACGCCAATATGCCCGGATCCATCCAAATACGTATTTTGGGATGCTTTCCATCCGACCAGTAAAACTTACAGTATCGTCGCCAAAGACTTATTCGCTCTGCATTGCTGTTTTCTTGTTGGCGTTAAAAAACCCCACCCGACGCTGCCTCCACGTTCCAGCTCGCATTCTATCTGTCGACCGACAAAAAAATCATTTATATATGCTATACTGCCAAGAGGCATAACCCTTCAATCGTGTCAAACAAACCGTTGCGTTGGCGTTTTGGTTCATATATATATACACGATATAGTTATTTATATATAACATAACTATATATATATTATATGTATAAATTAATTAATTAACATATTTTAATTAATTAAATTATTATATTACAAAATATATATATAATATATATATATATATATATATATCAGTGACAAAAATAAAATATAAATATTAATTTAAAAAATATTATTATTAAAAAATTAGATATATATATCCAAGAAAATAGTATTGATAAGCTACATGACAAATCAATGACCAAGTTGTACACATCGACAGCGACTAAGTGAAAAAACCCCAGTATTAAAAGCTTTGAGAGACAAACTTCCGAAGGGAGAGGCTATGTTATGAATATAATTCATAACAATTAGCTAAATAAATAAATATAAATATTAAAATAATTAAATATTATTTAGGTTAATTAGTCATTAAAATTAAGTGAAAGGGCATGTCTAAAAGACATGCCCGTTCACAAAAGGTCACCTGTTGAGGTATAAAAGCAGGGTCCTCATTGTACATTCAAATCATCTTATATCATCTCATACATGTTATATATATTAATAAGTAATTATTACAAATACCTATGTGTATTTTTATATTAAAGCCTTCAAGTTATCAGTACTTCGTGCTTCAGCATAGTTTTTATGCTACACCGTAGTTTTAAGAATGGCGGAGGAAGAGTATATTGTTGCTAGCATGGCTAGTTGTGAGGCAATGTGGTTGAGGAATCTCTTTGGAGAGTTTTTTGAGCAGGTATTCAATACGACAGTGATATATTGCGACAACAAGAGTGGGATCCGATTGGCAGAGAATCCTATGTTTCATGACAATTCCAAGCATATTGAGATCAGGGATCATTATATTCGAGACATGGTGCAGAGAGGAGCTGTGAGACTCCATCAGATTGCTTACCTTTTTGTTCTGACTGCTCTGACCGTGAACTTTTGGATTCATCTTCTGAAACATCTATTGTTTCGCTAGTGACTTCAATGTCACTTTCTTCTTCACTTTCTTCTTCTTGTTCACTGTAATGGAGCTCTTCTGAAAAATCATCATCTGAACAGGATAGACAGATATTCATCTTCTGGACACACTCTTCTTCTTCTGCATCTGATATTTCAATCAAAATATATACATTTGAAATATCATCTTCTGATTCTACTATAGACCAATCATCTTGAAATTCTTCTATATCTATACAAGCTTTAAGTTTACTTGATGAATTTTGCAGGCACTTTCGTGCGAAATGTCCTTCCTTTTTACAAATGAAACAACAATTATTGTTTCTTGGTTTTGATCTTTTCTTCAAAAATTTATACTTTTGGAACAGCTTTCTTGGATTTGACTCTCTTGGGTTTAAATCTACCATACCTCTTTGTTTTTTTTTCTTTTTGAATGATGTCCATGACAACATGATTTTGTAGACATCTGAACTAGGTGTGATGTCATGCGCCTTCTTTTGCCAACATAAGTATTTAACTTTCTCTATGATTCTGAAAAGAAGGTCAACCCAATAAACTTGATCTAGTCTTTTGTTCTGTGCATCTAGATCTTTCATAATAAGGTCTCCTAGATTGTCTGGACAAAAAAGAAATTTTTTGAGCCACATCATTTGAGAGATTAGCTTTGAAAACCTTAGCCATGAAATCTTTACTGAATTGATCAAAGTACTTCAAATCTTTTAATTCCATTCGACTAAGATCTGTTATCAATTGTTTTTTCTCATCAACTGGTTCTGGCACGAACTGTGTCTTTAGCAATAATTCTAATGTAGACAATCTGGCTTCCATGACGGCTCTTCTCTCTTCTTCTGATGGTCCCATCCACCAATCATAGACTATACCAGTCATGCATTTTTTCTGCTAGGACCATAATGGATACATTATCCAATTTTGTTGTAATCTGCAACTGATACAGAGCACCTATCCAAATCCGGATTGATTCTCCAGGGTTTGAAGAATTATCCAAATCTAGAATATAGCCACTTGTATTGGTAGCATACAGATCTTCTTCAACAAGTGGATACTTATTCACTTCTTTCAGGATATGAGCCTTGTTCTGGTTATTTATGGATGGCAAGATAAAAGAAGGAAATTTGGAGGTAGCTTGATCAAGGGTCATCACTTCTTTCTTTGAAACAAAAGGTTTATCTGTTTTATATGCTTCCTTTTTTTCACTGGTTAGTTTTCCGGTGTTCTTTGAAGTGGACTCTTCTGCACTAGTCGCAGTTACTGCTTCTTCTGATTCTTCTTCTTCCTGATCCCAATAATTGGGTGCACTCATATCTATTTGAAACTTAGGGATTTCTTTGGCCTTTTTCTTTTGTCTCCTTCTTCTTCTTTCTTCCTTTTCTATCTTTTCTGACTGTTGCTCATCATAGAGCAATTTCAGATTAGCATTTATCAAATCTGCTTGTCTGCCTAAGTCATCTAGAACATCTTCAGCGTGTGAACACCAAGTGGTTAGATAGTTTCCTCTCTGGTATACCTGGTCCATATCATTTGGATTTTGTGAATTTTGTTCTAGTAAAGAAGGACAGACAGCTCTTATTGCTGGTTGTCTAGTATTGGATGAAGAAGTACTGAAATTTGGTTTAGGGAGCCATTTACCTCCTTTTACAAATCTCCGATTTGCAAACTGGAATTCATCAACAGGTGGAGTATGACTAACATATGTTCGAAACATCTTATTTACAGCAAAGAAAGGTTTTTCTTCTGGTATGTACAATTGATTTGTAGACGGCGGTATACTAGTGGAAGAACTGGCTTCATCTAGTGAAGGAATATGACAATAAAAAGATTTCCTACCACTAACAGGAGGTTGTTCATTTTCTTGAATTGCTGGTAACACATGTTTTTCTGACATGACTATAGGGCAAGGTACTTTTGGTCAGTCTAGAAGAATTCTAACACGACCATCTGATACAGACATTCTTTTAATATTGCTCTTTGAACTGTCTGCAGATGCCAGAGATTTATATTGGATATACCAGTCATTAGGCAAAGCTTCTTTGTCATAATGAACACCTTCTACTTGAGCATTGCTCACTCCTACAGCAACACAATCTTTTAAAACTGGTTGTCTTAGTTTAGGATGTACAATATTGGTCAGCTGGAAAGAGGTTTGGATTAACACAGATAAATATTCACTGTCCTGAACCATTTCTAGACCTTGTACTCCAACTAAAGATTTCCAACAATCTTTTAAGTGAATATCAGACAAACTAATGGCATAATCTGGATAGATAGTGCCATATTGACATCCCGAGGATAGATTTCCAAGTAGTGTTCCGATCCGGGCATGATCATATATGTTATGTCTAGCGTCGAAGACTTCTACTATATAAGGAGTATTGAGACCATGATGGAATAATGGAGCTAATCCAATTCCAATTCCCCCAAAATGCAAATAGGAGAATTTCTTTTCACCAACATATTTTCGGAATTTTTTAATTTCATCTTCAAAAAACAAATTGAGACCAACAATTTGTACAGATGGACCTGATATTTTTATCTTTAGTTCAACTTCTTTTAGCCAAACTTTTTTGGATAGACTAAACAAAGATGGAATAGGGTAAACTTCTTTAGAGCTCAAAACTGGCGAGTTCCAACCTTTTGGATCTTCAACCTTTTCATGTTCTACACTGTCAGATTCAAGGGATCTACAGTCTATTTCAGATATAGATCATCTATTGATATGTGAGAACGATCTTAAGAAATTGGCCATGTTGAACTTTTACAATCTATTTCAGAGATTGACTGAAGCAGCTTTTATCTACATAGCACTTGTATTACAAATGCTTTTCGAAGGCTTCCTGGCTAACTTCAAACTCTGTCTATAGAATGTATCTTGTCCAAGGAAGGAGCTATGGCTCTGATACCAAATGGGAATGGGGTGATCGACAAATGGAGAGGCAACAGGGTAGCATACGGAACTGTAGCAGCACTGTAGCAAGCTTTACTAAATGAGCAGATAGCAGACATACCCACTAAGGCTTTGTCGAAAGGGAAGTTCTTGGTTTTCAAATTGCAGCTTAGACTGATGGAGCTAACCCTCCCAGATAAGGTTCTCAGCTGATCGAGGACACTGAGCTATGCTCTTCCCCCATGTTTGAGCTCACAAGGAGAGAAATTAAGCCAGAGAGCTCCTCGGGTTGAGGGAACTTTGGACAATAAGATAGTTGTGATCATTACCTCACGGTAAGTCATATCCTGCCTATTGTTTGGCAATAAGATAGTTGTGATCCTTACCTCATGGTGAGTAGTACCCTGCCTATTGTCATCATTGGTACTTGACAGAGTATACCCCAGTTGTCTTTCGACCCACAAGTTGGGCTTGTTTTTACCCATCTGGCCAATGGGTGAGGACAGTTGGTATAGTTGTGATCCTTACCTTCAATAAGTAGTATCCTTCCCAAGTGAGAGGATGAAGGTGTTCTACCATTGACACTTGGGGGTCAAGTTGGGAAGATCAGCGAACAATAGGATAGCTATGATCCTTACCTGACAGTAAGTAGTATCTTGCCTATTGTCCTAACGATAGGATAGTTGTGATCCCTACCTTCCATGGTAAGTCATATTCTACCTATTGTCTTTGGATAGAGGGTAATAGATTTAGCTCCCCTATGATGTCAAATTATTCTTCTTTTAGATTCGAGAGTGTTCAGCAGATGAGCAAAGACAAAATTTGACGAGATGTTTGAGATGAGATTCATGACGCAATCGTAAATTTCTCCCTAGCTGAGAGGGAGTGTTAATTTGGCACCATAGAGACAAATTCCCTCCTTTGGACAGCCTTCATCATCCAGAGAAGACCCTCTTTTCCCTTGGAAGAATTTAATTTGGTCAAGGAAAAATATATTTTTAATGTGAAAACCCACATGTGCACAAAAGTTTAGGTCGGTCTAAAGACAAAATTGGGTCTCCAAAGAAGCATATAAATACACGACAAGACAACCTCATTTGTACATCACACCAAGCATCTTCTTCTTCTCTCTCCTTGGATTGGCTCATATAGGTCTAAAGCAGGCCAACCGAGTTCACAGGTGTAAAGGGATAGAGGCAAATTTGAAATTACGCGTTGACTTTTTACTCGAATGATGGTTGACCAAGTTTGACTTCGAGTTTTGACTTGCATAATTTTGATTTTTGGAGCTTGAGTTTCTCTGTGAAGGAGCCAAAATTTTCTAGGCAATTTTGCCTATTGTTGACCATTGACTTTGACCTCAGAAATCTTAAGTTTGACTATAGGGTTTTCTCTCTCTATTGAGAGAGTTTGACCGACTTGTTTAGGATTGTTTTCACTGAGGTTTGACTGGCTTGAAGGGCCGAATATTTTGACTTTTGCCCGAGCTCTTTTGGAAGAGTTTGACGATTGACTTCAAGACTAGTTAGGCATCTTTGACTGCTTTTGACTTTGATACAATTGCATAATTTGACTTGTTGACCAAATTTGACTTTGAGGCTCATCTATTGGATATCGGTTGGTAGATCTCTTGGGTGGTCAAAGAATTGACTTTGACTCTTTTATTGATGAATTGAAGCATTGTATCTCTCTGTTGAACATTTTATGACAATCTAATAAGAAGAAAATTTTGAAAGGGCTTCCCCACTTGTGGGGTTTTCCCTAGTCTTTGACCAAATCTTGTGTCTCTTATTACTCTTGATTGTCTTCTATTGTACATTGCATTTATTATTTTATCTACAATTGCTATTTTTTTATTGGAAGATTAAATTTGATTGCTAATTGAGAAAGAATTGGGCTAAAGTGATTGCAATAGCATATAACAGTGGAAAATTAACACCCAATGAGGAAATCCATAAATAAAGGAGAGTTGGAATCATTTTGTCATCATCAATTTGGACAAAATATCTATGTTTCTGAGTTGAGGCTCTACGGGTTTTAAGACCTCTTTTTCCTTATAGTTTTAATGGAGGTAATCCCACCCTAGCTAGCTTCTATCTAATTTCAGTGCTAAAAGATTCTACCCTAGTCGGACTACTCTCTTCAACAAATTGTTTGGAAAAGAAATCTTCTATCCCAGATCATTCATATATTGTTTGAGATACGTCTAGAAGATTTTATGTGAGATTTCGTTGGTTCTAAGGTCCAAGTTTTGGTCATAGTGAAGGGGCAGAGTAGGGCATCACACAAGCTTTGCTTGCAACAACAAAAAAGATGGTCTACCCATTCTCTTCTAAGGTTACAGCTTAGCCCTAGAAAGACTGTCAATTCACTACGTAACGTTTGTTCAACTATTTCCATTGTATTTTAAGGAACAATGAGCTAAGCAAGCATCATAAGGCCAACAATCATCCCACAAGGGCTACAGGTATCCTCAGGGAAGACAACTGAAGCTCCTTTCTTTTAGGTCTACGATTACTTTCAAATCTTGTGCAAGATTAATGTCGGTTCCAGGCAAGTTTTCCATCATACACAAATTTAGAAGTGGAAAACGGAATAGGTGATACTAAATTGTTGTAGGAAGGAACTACGCAAGTAGGATCATTGTGATCATCCCTGTAACAACACATTTTGTCATAGCTAGCCAAGAGATAATAGGGAGTGATTTGCAATCAGTTTAGTAACAACTGGGCAGATAGTATTAGCTTTGTTACAATTGAATGTTAGATTATTAAATTGTAATATTCTTATACCAGAAAATTATTGGTTCGATAGTCCTAAGTCATTGTGAGTTGGATAAAGAATTATACTATTGTGGAATTCTCTACATTTGTGCATATATAGAAGGATAATTGCTTCGTATGAATGTATGTTGCCATTATATAATCTTACTAATTTACTGGAAAAACCCTAGCTAACTCTAACCCTAAGGGAAAAATTGCCCTAGGATATTACAGTGGTATCGTAGTTGTGCATCCTACCAGCTTGTGAGTGTATGAGCCTTGTATGCTTTCAGGAGATACAAGTAACAATAAAATTAGAAAGAAAAAGAAGGGTTACCCACAATAGAGACATGGAGGAAAGAAGAGGTCAACAAGAACAAGATCCTAGAGGTCTCTTACAAGTGATGATTCAACGACAACAACAAATAGCCAATTTGCTAGCTCAAGGATAGCAGCAATTTGCACAAGGACAGTAGCAGATGACACAACTCATTGTCCAAACCATAGATAGCATAGGTAACCATGTTTCTAATGGTTTGAATGTTGGTAACAGGACTGGGGCTAAAGGAAGAAGCAGCCATAATCTTGGATCTTTCAATACTTTTGAACAATCGAACAATGGAGTGACTAGGAGTAGGAACCATAGGCCCCAACTACCTCATTTTTTGGATAATCAGGTGACAACAAACCAAGGAGTAGTAGAACAAAATGACTTTTACATAATATTTTCGAGAAGATGTTTGAGCACACATAGCGTTCAACGAATACAACAGCATTAAGTACAGAAGCAAGCCAAAGGCACATCGGAATTAAGATCTAATGCGCAAGATGGGGAAGTTGTTCATTCCCTCCTTCAATGGAGCAGCGAAGAGTTCAACTAGGGCTTGGGTACAAAATTTAGATACCTACTTCTGACTTAATCCCATGCACGATGCAGATGCTATCCAATTTGCCACACTAGATTTGGAAGGGGAGGCACATGAATGGTGGTACCATGGAATGGTCACCTTGGGGCACTCCAACATAACATCTTATGTGGACTCCATCCAAAGATTGATAGAACATTTGATTGAAAGGATATTTAGATACATTTTAGAGAGTTGGCACAACTCGAACAAACTGGAACACTAGAGGTCTTCATCGCAGAATTCGAAAGGACAACGGTCCTGGTGGCAAACATATCTGAGCAAAGGTTAATCATGCTTTTCACAAAAGGATTAGCCGAACCCCTACATCGTTGGGTCAAGGCCTTAAACCCACTACCCTACAAGAAGCCATCATCAAGACGAGAGATACGACAAATTCCAAACCAAAAGCTAAAGCCCCTTCCAAACCATTCATCCCTCAGAAAGACAAGGCTAAGAATCCCTTTCATCGTGATTGGACCAAGAAGGATAGGTTGGATGATGAAACCCAAAGTGAACTAAGAAGGAAGAAACTTTGCTTCACTTGTAAGGAACCCTAGGAACCAAGGCACCGATGCATGGGCAAAGGAAGAATCCACTACAGTGAAGTAGTCTCCGACAGTGAGGATGAAGAAGATCCAGCACCAACTCCTAATAATGAGCCTAGCAGACTCGGAGAAGAGAAAACGCATGACTAGGCTAAAGAGGAGGAAAAGCCTCGTAAATAAGAGAAGCTTCGACTAAAAATTAAGGGTGGTACAATCGCCTCTCTCAGGTACTCCAAGGTATTACACTTTCATGGTCAGGGGATTCATCAAAGGACAACGAATCACAACCTTGCTTGATGGAGGAGCTATGCACAACTTCATCGATGCAACTTTGGTAGCAAGAAGAGGTCTTCCCACAAAAAAGTTCAAGGGCTTCAACGTGATGGTAGTGGATGGGTACAACCTGGCTTGCACACGAAAGATTACAAGTTTGAGCGTAACCCTAGGTAACTACACTTTCACTAATGATTTTTATGTCATAGAACTCATAGATACCAATGTTGTTTTGGGGGTTCAATGGTTACACTTGTTGGGAAAAATCACAATAGACTACTAAGCGATGGAGACGAAATTCAAAGCATCAAATGATGGCAAAGTAGCATTGAGGGGGTTGTCTAATGGCAGGACCCAGACTGTTTTAGCCAAGAGAATGGTGGCCTTATTTAGAAACGGGGATGTAGCTTATGTAGCAGAATGTAAGGTTACGAGTTGAAAGATGTCCGATAATGGCCCAGAGTACAAGACAAATATTCAACAATTGTTAGATAAGCATGTCAAAGTTTGTCGAGATTCCTCCAGGGCAACCACCCAAAAGAGGGATTAAGCATACCATAGAATTAGAAGGGGCCAAGCCTATATTTACCACTCCTTATCGGTAACCAAAGAAATTCAAGTATGAAATAGAAAAGGCAATTCAGGAACTGCGAGTTATGGGCAAGATCAGACCCAACTCAAGCCCATGTTCTTCATCTGTGATTTTGGTGAAAAAGAAGGATGGCATGTGGAGGATGTGTATTGATTATCGAGCACTCAACAAAAAGACCATCAAGAACAGTTACCCTACTCCCAGGATTGATGAACTATTGAACGAATTACATGGGGTCATGTATTTTTCAAAGATTGACCTATGATCAGGATATCATCAGATTCAGGTTCAAGAGCAAGATGTGCCTAAGATGGCTTTCAGATGTCACTATGGGCATTTTGAATTTTTGGTCATGGTGTTTGGGCTAACCAGTGCTCCCGCCACATTCCAGTCTTCTATGAACAACATCTTCAACAAGCAGTTAAGAAATTTTTTACTGGTATTTTTCGTCGATCTCCTCATATACAATATAATTTGGGAGGGGAACTTGGAACATCTGGACCAAATTTTAAGCATAATGATGGAACAGCCACTATATTCCAAGCCATGAAAGTGCAAATTTAGGATAACAAAAATTCTTTATTTGGGACATATAATCAGTGCACAAGTATAGGTACATCAAAAAAAAATTCAGGCAATATTGGATTGGCTTGCACCCAAGAACCTGACCAAATTACCAAGATTCTTAGGAATTTGTAGCTACTACTGGCAATTCATCGAAGGATTCTCGTAATTGGGCGCACCTCTAACAAATTTGACAAAGAAAGGGGCATTAAGGTGGATGGACAAATCCGACAAAGCATTTAATAAGCTCAAGGACGTGATGAGCTCATGTCCAATATTGGCACTTCCCGATTTCAGCCAACTATTAGAGAGTGATGCATCAGGAGAAGGCATAAGAGTTCCATTGATGCAAAAGGGACACCCAATTGCCTTCGAAAGTCGGAAGCTACAAGATTCAAAGAGACTTTACTTCATATACAACAAAGAAATGCTAGCCATTATGCACACTTTGATGAAATTCAAGCAATACCTAGTAGGAAGCACGTTTGTAGTCAAAATAGATCACAACAACATACGTCATTTCGTGGAGCAAAAGAACCTAAATGAACAACAACATAAATGTGTAAGTAAGATCCAAGCCTGTGATTTTGACATTGAGTATGTAAAGGGTAAAAAGAATGTTGTGGCCAATGCGCTTTCCAAGAAACCAGCAACATGTTCCCTCATGGAAATCACAAAATATTGGAAGGCTCACTTATTGGTGGAATACTCCAATAACAAGTTTTCTTGTGCACTAACAGGTGACCTCATCCAAGATGACAAGTACAAGATAATCGATGACAATATTTTCTACAAAGACGGGATATTTGGTCCCCGAATGCATGCTCAAGGAAAAGATCTTGAGGGCTACACATGATGCTTACGTAGTAGGACACAAGGTTTCTTCAAAACATACCAACAGATTAGGGAGAGGTTTTCATGAAAAGGTCTCAAGAATGATGTATCGAAATACACCAAGGAGTGGATAACATGCCAACAAAATAAGATTGAGCACACACATCCCAGAGGTCTACTCTAGCACTTACCAATTCTAGAACAAAAATGGGAAAGAATCTCGATGGATTTCATTACAAGCCTACACAAGGCACAATGCAAGGATCGCATCTACACAGTGGTTGACAAGTTGACGGAATTTGCACATTTCTTCGCAATTCCAACTGATTATTCAAGCAAAAAGGTAGAAGAACTATTTTTCAAAGAGTTATCCAAACTCCATGGACAACCTAAAAATATTGTCAGTGATCGGGATGACACATTTATGAGTTCATTTCAGCATGAACTCTTTAGGCTAGTGGGGACAAAATTGACCCCTAGCACTAGTTACCACCCTCAGGCAGATGGTCAGACCGAGATTGTGAATAAATGGATTGAGGGATACTTACGTAACTATGTGACTGGTCAACAAAGTGCATGGATCAAGTGGTTACACCTCGGGGAGCATTGTTCCAAGACCACTTATCATTTGTCTATTGGGATGACCCCATTCAAAGTGCTATATGTCTATAACACCCCATCTTTGATCAATTTGGCCTTCGGCGATAGCAAGGCACCAAAAGCTAAAGACCAGATACAGAAAAGCCAGGATATTCTCAAGATACTAAAAGAAAATTTATTGGTTGCTCAGAACCTGCAAAAGATGTATGTGGACCAACAGCGCATAGAACGCAACTTTGAGGTAGGAGATCTCATTTTCTTGAGATTGCAACCATATCGACATTCTACACTCAAGAAAAATGGTGCAGAAAAACTGAAGCTTAGGTTTTATGGACATTACAAAGTGCTCTGACAGATCGACACGGTAGCCTATCAATTGGGGCTACCACAAAAAGGCAAAATTCACAATGTCTTCCATGTATCATGTCTCAAGAAGGTCGTTAGGCAACAAGCACTACTTCCATCGAGCTACCCCTTTTGGATGAAGAAGAACAACTAGAATTAATTTCGGAAGCAATCATGGAAGTGCGAGAAAAAATACTGGGGGGCACAGTAATTTCAGAATACCTTATTAGATGGAAAGACCTACCTGAAGAAGTTGCAACAAGGGAAGGAAAACAAATTTTGTAGCATCCAATTTGAAATTGCTTGAAGGCAAGCAATTTCGGGAAAGGGGGACTGTGATATCCTCTTCCAAATAAATAGCCAAAGGAGGATGAAGTAGCATATCCAAACCCGTAGGCTATAGTCATTGATAAAGGAGAAACACCAATTATCCAATGTTTGGCGTTTATTAGATTGTAGGGGAATAACAGCGCATGTCTACATGCACAAAGTTTGCCGACAGCAAATCACGTGGCAACTAGTTGAGACACTCGAAAGAGGTGGTAGGGACAGCAAGGCAAATAGACAACCCATGTCTGCGGACAAGATAGGCAGTCGTCGATGTAAACAATGTACAAACAAGAGGCCTAGCCACAAGAGTTAAACGCAAAAGGACATCCCATGGTTGCATGGGCGCAAGGGAGTTGGCGAGAGCAGAGATGCAATGGTACCTGACTGTAACAAGTGTGGTCGACACAGGGGTCCATCTAGAATTCGGGGCAGTCTTAAAGCAAAGACAACAAAGTTACAGAGTGAGGCCACAAGAGTAAACACAAGAACACAAGAGCAATGAAATTTTATTCCAAAAAGCTGCCTCCTTGATCTCTTTGAGGATATACATAATTATAGTTTCTAGATTAGGTCCAAACCAATCACTCTATCTTCCGAGATAAGATTTTGGTGATTGTAGTAAAGATTTCGGATCTTTGGTACACGAACTTTACAAAGACCACTATTGTCCTTAAAGTTTTACATAGTGGAGATTCTTTATGGGGAGAACCCACTAAACACCAAAAGTAAAGATCATTATTGTCCTTAAAGTTATTACATAGTGGAGATGTTTTTATGGAGAGAACCAACTAAACACCGAAAGTAAAGATCATTATTGTCCTTAAAGTTCTATATAGTGGAGATTCTTTTATGGAGAGAACCTACTAAACACCGAAAGTAAAATTTGTACAAGAGAAAAGAGATATGCTCTTAACAATATCCTTTTGGACTACAGTCAGAGTCATATCCACTTGGAGGAGAATAATCTTCTTTTTCCGAAGACTCTTCATGGAGAGCTCGCTGGGCCCCAGGAATAACCTAATCAAGCCAGTGAGGGGCAAATTGCCCAAGACAAGCGTAGAAAGGACTGTACATGAAATGATGATCTAGCTGGTAAGCTGGAAGACGGGTATCTCCAAAAAATTCTACAGCCAAACGAAACTCATTCTGAGCAGTAAGGTTGACTGTTGTAACTCAGTGAGATAAACTAAATGCAAAGATGTTGTAAGCCAATGCATCTTCCTGCAATTCGATTCTAAGAAGATTAATCATAGCTTTTGCAAAAATATTCTTGATCTCAGAAGTTTTGGGAGAAAACATATAGAACAAAACTTCTAGCCAAGGGCTCCAAGACCTGTAATTGCTCATTATATCTTCACAATACATATAAACATGGATTTCCTTGTGTGTCCGAGCAAACTGGAGTATGCCATAATATTCATACCATGTGATAGCAGGGTCATAAATATAAGCAATGTGGAAATTTCCAGTATGGCCAAAATAAATATGGATATTATTTATTAAGTTCCACTTGATGTCATATGCAAGTCTTCCATTCTAAGAATTATACCATTTGAACAAAATCATTTGTCGAACCTCAATGGGAAGTAATTTGATCTTAGTGACTAGACATTCCCAACATAATTCATGCCTGCAATCTGAACAAAGTTCAATCTTGAATCTTTGTTTCCTAGATTCAGAGCTTTCACCTGTTTCAAAAACTTTGATTTCTTTGATGCCTCTCTTAACTGCTAAAATTTCTTTGTGTGAGGAAGGATGTAATAGTCCTAATTAGCCATGGCTAATTGGAATATTCGATTTTGCTCAATTTTACCTTCTATAGTTATTAATAAATAAAAAGGTGAGAAAAGGCCGGGGGGGACATAACTCACTTTTTGAATAAAGTCACTCCCTAGTAGCACAACGTTGTGACTTAAAAGGGGAGCCAAGGGGGCCAAAAGACCACGTAGAGGAAGGGCCCACGTAGACACTTGGAGGGACTGCGCAGATGGATAGGAGCACGTGGCAAGAGGGAGGCTATGTTGGAGGAGGTGGGCCTTAGGGTTAAGATAGGCCAATTCTATAAAAGAGAGAGGAGCCTCCTCATTTTGGCATTCGATTATGTGCATTTGAGCTAGTCACTTCGACTTAGAGCACGCTGGCTGTTTAGCCTATCTACAACACTGTTTAGTGCAACGAGTGTCTCCGTTCGGAGATCTCACCCTTAGCCCCGGGGGACTTCGAGTGCCTGCTCGGGCAAGGTAGTTTTCAGCAACCTTTGTAGGAGGATTGATCTTTGGAGTGAGGAGGAACTAAGGATTTTTGGATAGCTGCGCAGTCTTGAGAGTGGAACGTAGTACTTTTGGTGGGAGTTCCAGATTGGGGTATTTGCGGAGGATTTGAGCTGGGAGATTGAGCAAGGGATCAACCCTTGCATATTGGAGGATTTTGGCAGAGTTTTGGAGGGTTCTATTCAGTGGCAACGCAGAGCCTTGAGGGATTGCGTAGATCCTCAAGGGGGTGATTTTCAGGGGTCGACAATTTCATAAAAGCTTTTTGGGTTTTGCTGGGTTTATTGAGCAGAGGCTGATTCCAAAGTTTCAGCATTTTCTGAGGAGGGGAATAGCCCCAAACCCTCACTTGATCCCATGCAGTAACAACAGCACAGCAGTTCTCCAGCAGCTTGGACGCAGTTCAGAGAGAGGCCATTTCTTTACTATTCTGGGTGTATTTCTTCACTTGCCTGGTGCATGTCGAGGTGCTATCATTTTGATCACCTCCTATACTCTTCCCATTACTCAGTATAATAAAATGGCTTAGCATTTCTCTCTACATTTCTTGAGTATTTGCTTATATTTCATGTTTACATTATTATATGTTGCACCACTGTTATTTTTATCTCTTTGAGCTTCCTAGTTACTATATCATTTGTACGTATTTCGTTGAAGTTTGCTTGGGTTGGAGGGATATCCCGGAAAAGGGATATTACAGTGGTATGAGAGCATAGATCTGGCTCAGCCTGTGGAGCTAGCAATCTATGACACCAGGGGAAAAGAGCTACATCTGTTACAGAGGTATGAAATACAGAGACACTGAGCGTAGGTTGGAGAACACCTACGGGGAGGGAGACTATGTTCGAGTGGTGCACATAGAACAGGAGGAGCCTGTGGTGGACGTAGAGCAGGAGGATCTGATGGCAGATGAGGACGGGAAGAGATTTACGGACATGCTCCTCAAATCAGTGTAGGATCTGTCAAGGAAGATCGAGGTGATGGGGCAGAGATTCACGACAGTGGAGGCTAGACAGCGTGAGAACCCACGGGTTTTCCAGGTTGGTGAGGGATTGGGTACATCCCACCATTTTCCAGAGCAGGGTGCCACTCAGCATGATACTACTCAGCAGATGGCCTCACATGCCCCTACACGCTCTACCATGCCCACTTTCCTAGGAGCAGACACAGGGGCTAGAGCCCAGCAGGAGGCAGAGCCCGGTCATATGGGCGATTATTTTGCACAGTACCAGGCCTATGGGCAGGAGTTCAAGGATGCTCTCTCATTCAGAGACTTTGTTCAGCTCCAACAGGATAGTGGACCCCGTGACCATCATAGAGGACACCGGCATTATCACGATGGAGACACCCACTGCACAGCTAGTAGATTCCACTTGCCTACATTTGATGGTTCATCAAACAGTTCGGCAAGGTCTTGGGTGGAGAAGCTGGGCATCTATTTCCAGCTTAACAAGATGTCGGAGGCAGAGGCCATCAAGGTGGCGACATTACATTTGGATGGTGAGGCCCAAGATTGGTGGTTCCATGGGATGGTTACACTCGGCATTCCACAGTGACAACATATGTCGAGTTCACCAGGATATTGATGGAGAGGTTTGACCGAAGGGATCCGGAACAGCACTTTGTTGAGTTAACGAGGCTCAAACAGACGGGGAGCCCAAAGACCTACATTGCAGACTTCTCGAGGATTTCAGTGATGGTGCCAGATCTATCCACAGCACCGAGGATTTACATGTTTGTTGAGGGGTTAGCAGAGCCACTTCAAGGTCTAGTCAGATCCACTAGACCAACCACACTCCAGGATGCTATTAGCATGACCCGGGACTTACAGGATGCCTTACCCAGGACCCAGACACCTTACCCCCAGAGACAGACTTTCCAGCCTAAGGGGAAGGATGTTGGGATTCTGCCTCCGAAGGGGAATCCAAGACGAGCACATATTGATGATGACGCCAGGAGGGAGTTGAAGAAGAAGCAGTTGTGCTTTACCTGTCAGGAGCCGTGGGCACCAGGACACAAATGTGCTGCTGGCAAGGCACACTTTATTGAGGTCTTCTTCGAGAGCAACGAGGAAGAAGATGAGGAGGATGATGTGGAGGCAGGAGATAGTCATGTCGTGCAGGGTCCTTCACCACCTCCACCACCAGCAACACGTGGTGCAACTTTTGCACCTATCGGAGGGGCCCTTGCAGCATTGCAAGGAGTTCCCAAGCATTTGATGTTGTGCGTACGGGGGACAGTACATGACCAGCGAGTATCAATTTTGGTTGACAGTGGGGCAATCCACAACTTCATTGATGCGCAGATGGTTGAGCGGAGAGGGATACAGACGGAGAGCTTCGATGGATTTTCAGTTTTGGTCCCAAGAGATCAAACCATGGTGTGTTCTCGTTATGTTCTAGAGTTATCAGTGACAATGGGCACCTACACACTGATTGAACACATTTTCGTAGTCAATATTCCGAACACCAACATAGTACTAGGTGTTCAGTGGCTTATCACTCTTGGGAAGGTCACGACAGATTGGAAAGCCCTAGAGATGGAGTGGGATGATGAGAAGACAAGGAGACATGAGAAGATACGGGGACAGCACACATACCCGCCTCGAACTGTTTTAGCTCATCAGATGGAGGCAATCTTTCGGAAAGGAGACGTAGAGTGGGCAGTGGAGCTACGTGTATCCGAGACAAGGACTACAGGGCAGACAGTGCACCCAGAGATACAGCCCATCCTTGACAAGTATGCCACAGTGTTTGGGGAGATTCTTCCGGGACAGCCATCAGACCGAGGGTTTGAGCACACCATTGAGCTTGAGCAGGGCATACAAGCAGTGATTACTACCCCCTATAGGCATCCCAAGGCCTATTGGGACGAGATGGAGCGGGCCATTCAAGAGTTGTTGGCTCTTGGGCACATTCGGCCGAGCACGAGTCCTTTTGCTTCTTCCATGCTGTTGGTGAAGAAGAAGGACGGCACATTGAGGATGTGCATTGACTACAGGGTCCTGAACAAGAAGACACTGAAGAACAGGTACCCCATACCCAGGATCGATGAGTTGATGAATGAGTTGAGAAGAGCACAGTTCTTCTCAAAGATTGATTTGAGATCTGGGTACCATCAGATTCGTGTGAGGAAGCAGGACATTCCCAAGACCGCCTTCAGGTGTCACTATGGGCACTTTGAGCTTTTGGTAATGCCCTTCGGGCTTACCAACGCCCCAACTACATTCCAATCTTGCATGAATCACTTCTTCCGCAATCACTTAAGGAAGTTTGTGTTGGTGTTCTTTGATGATATCCTAATTTACAGCAGGACTTGGGAGAAGCATCTCTAGCACATTGAGACAGTATTGCGCATCTTGGAGGAGTAGCAATTCTATGCCAAGGTCTCCAAGTGTGAGTTTGGGTTGACGGAGATGTTATACTTGGGACACATCATAGGGGTGGATGGAGTGAGAGTCCACGAGGAGAAGATCAAGGCCATTAGAGATTGGCCGGAGCCGAGGAATGTGACAGAACTTCGGGGATTCATTAGCATTTGTACTTACTACTGGAAGTTCGTCAAGAGTTTCTCACAGCTTGCTGCACCCCTGACAGATCTGACGAGGAAGGGGGCATTCAGTTGGTCGGATACAACGCAGCGAGCCTTTGACAGGCTCAAGGAGGTTATGAGTAGCTGCCTAGTGCTTGCATTGTCGGATTTTTCACAGCCATTTGTTTTGGAGTGTGATGCGTCGGGAGAGGGGATCAGCGCAGTATTGATGCAGGGAGGTCACCCTATAGCCTTTGAGAGCCAGAAGCTCCTTTCGCACGAGAGGTTGTATTCTATATACGATAAGGAGATGTTGACCATCATGCATGCATTGGCCTAGTTCCAGCAGTATTTAGTGGGTAACAGGTTCAGGGTGAGGACTAATCACAACAGCCTCAAGTTCTTTTGGAGCAGAAACAGCTACAGGAGAGGCAGCAGAAGTGGATCAGTAAGATCCAAGTATATGACTTTGACATTGAGTATGTCAAGGGTAAGAACAACGTGGTAGCAGATGCCCTTTCACGTAGACCAGCCACGTTGTCTCTTATGAGCTTGGACGCAGACTGGAGGGCTCGACTCTTAGTAGAGTACTCCAAGAACAGATTTGCATGTGAGGTTCTAGATGGGCAGGTACAGGGTGGTCGATGAGATCATCTACTACAGGGACCAGATCTTCTTGACTAAGGGATCTCAACTCAAGAAAAAGATACTTTAGGCATCACATGATTCACCATTGGTCGGCCATCAGGGGTTTACCAAAACCTACATGGCCATTAGAGAGAGGTTCTCATGGAAGGGCCTCAAGGAGGACGTACTCCAGCATGTCCGAGAGTGCGATGTTTTCCAGAGGAACAAGGGGAGATGAGCCATCCCGCAGGATTATTGCAACCTCTTCCCATTCCAGAGGGAAAATGGGAGTGTATTTCGATGGACTTCATCACAGGGTTGCCCATGGTACAGGGCAAGGATTGAACCTTTGTCGTCATTGATTGACTGACAAAGTACGCACATTTCTTCGCCATATTTGCACACTACACAGCAGCGCAGGTGGCTGAGTTGTTCTTCAGAGAGGTCTTCAGGCTACATGGTCTTCCTAAGACCATCACCAATGACAGGGACAACCGTTTCATGGGCGGGTTTCGGCAGGAGCTTTTTCGGCTAGTGGGGACGGAGTTGACACCGAGTACCAGTTATCACCCACAGAAAGACGGGCAGACAGAGATAGTTAACAAGTGGCTGGAGGGCTACTTGCGTAACTATGTCAGTGGGCAGCAAAGAGCATGGCTGAAGTGGCTGCATCTGGGGCAGTACTGTTACAACAGTACACATCACATGTCCATCGGTATGTCACCATTCTATGCTTTGTATGGATATCATCCTTTATCTTTTGCTGACATGATGTTTGGTGCTAGCAAGGCTCCGAGAGCCAAGATTTGGATCCAAGAGAGTCAGGGTATTCTCCGAGCTCTCAAGGATAATATGGCTACAGCGCAGAACCAACAGAAGTTGTATGATGACAAGGGTCGGGTGGAGAGACAGTTTGAGGTAGGGGACTTGGTCTACCTACAATTACAGCCATACCGACAATTGTCACTGAAGCAAAAGGGGGCTGAGAGGCTCAAGCCCCGCTTTTATGGGCCATACAAGGTGATACGCAGGATTGGACAGGTTGCATATGAATTGGAGCTGCCCCAAGGCAGCAAGATTCATAACGTCCTTCCTGTATCATGCCTGAAGAAGGCATTGGGACAACATGTGACAGTGACAGATGAGCTACCGCCCACGGATGATGAGGGGCATTTGGTGTTGCAGCCAGAGGCTATTATTGATACCAGGGAGAGGCAACTGTGAAGTAGGACGATCCGGGAATTCTTGGTGAGGTGGAAGAATTTACCGGATGAGGATGCCACTTGGGAGAGTGAGAAAATTTTGCAGCATCCATCACTTCAGTTGCTTGAGGACAAGCAACATTTTGCTGGGGAAGACTGTAATATTTCTAATTAGCCATGGCTAATTGGAATATTCAATTTTGCTCAATTTTGCCTTCTATAGTTATTAATAAATAAAAAGGTGAGAAAAGAGGGGGACATAACTCACTTTTTGAATAAAGTCATTCCCTAGTAGCACAACGTTGTGACTTAAAAGGGGAGCCAAGGGCGCCAAAGGACCACGTAGAGGAGGGGCCCACGTAGACACTTGGAGGGACCGCGCAGATGGATAGGAGCACGTGGCAAGAGGGAGGCTACGTTGGAGGAGGTGGGCCTTAGGGTTGAGATAGGCCAACGCTATAAAGGAGAGAGGAGCCTCCTCATTTTGGCATTTGATTATGTGCATTTGAGCTAGTCACTTCGACTTAGAGCACGCTGGTTGTTTAGCCTGTCTGCAGCATTGTTTAGTGCAACGAGTGTCTCTGTTCGGAGATCTCACCCTTAGCCCCGGGGGACTTCGAGTGCCTGCTTGGGCAAGGTAGTTTTCAGCAGTCTTTGCAGGAGGATTGATCTTTGGAGTGAGGAGGAACTGAACATTTTTGGATAACTGCGCAGTCTTGAGAGTGGGACGCAATTCTTTTGGTGGGAGTTCCGAATTGGGGTTTTTGCGGAGGATTTGAGCTAGGAGATTGAGCAAGGGATCAGCCCTTGCATATTGGAGGATTTTGGCAGAGTTTCGGGCAGAGTTTTGGAGGGTTCTATTCAGTGGCAGCACAGAGTCTTGAGGGATTGCGTAGATCCTCAAGGGGGTGATTTTTGGAGGTCGGCTATTTCATAAAAGCTTTCTGGGTTTTTCTGGGTTTATTGAGCAGAGGCTGATTCCAGAGTTTCAGCATTTTCTGAGGAGGGGAACAGCCCCAAATCCTCACTTGATCCCATGCAGTAGCAGCAGCACAGTAGTTCTCCAGCAGCTTGGATGCAGTTCAGAGAGAGGCCATTTCCTTACTATTCTGGGTGTATTTCTTCACTTGCCGGGTGCAAGTCGAGGTGCTATCTTTCTGATCACCTCCTGTACTCTTCCCATTACTCAGTATACTAAAATGGCTTAGCATTTCTCTCTGCATTTCTTGAGTATATGTTTATATTTCATGTTTACATTATTATATGTTGCACCACTGTTATTTTTATCTCTTTGAGCTTCCCGGTTACTATATCATTTGTACGTATTTGGTTGAAGTTTGCTTGGGTTTAAGGCATATCCTGGAAAAGGGATATTACAAAGGATATTTCAATTCAGTATCTGAAAATGTCCCTGATGTGTAGGCACATACTTCTTCATTTTTATGTTGTCTTTGTAGCAATACTGCATCCCATACATGATTAGAAGCATATGTTTCTAAAATGAAGGGAAAACTATCTTGGGGTAATGCAAGAGGAGGTAGAGATCTGATTTTATCCTTGATAGCTCTGACTACTTTTGCAATGGCTTCTGTCCATATTGCATTCTGATTGAGCCTTTGTTGTATGACCTTTGTATCTGCTGACTGTTTTGCATAGAAATTTCTGATATAGTTTAAACATCCAAGAAACCGTTGAGTAGTCATGATATCTGGAAACTGGTCTGGAAATTTTAACAAATTTTGCAAAACACGATCCTGTAACATGATCTTGTGAAATGACAAGACC
Organism: Pinus taeda; assembly: GCA_000404065.3. Lineage (NCBI taxonomy): Eukaryota > Viridiplantae > Streptophyta > Pinopsida > Pinales > Pinaceae > Pinus > Pinus taeda. The sequence goes on along the minus strand of APFE030539785.1, from coordinate 6,876 downwards.
AAGATAGTTTATCTTGGTTTGGGCAATGACGAATTTGTCTGGTCCGAAGGACAATACTAAACCATGCTTATATACAAGGTCATAGAAAGCTTCAAGATGAAGTTTATGTTCTTGGAGATCTCTAATGAAAACTAACAAATCATCTATATATACAATGACAAAATATAAATGTCTGAATATATCTTCCATTCTTTTCTGAAATTCAGACAGTGCATTCTTTAAGCCAAAGGGTAGAACTGTCCACTGATATTGTCCGTTTGGAACAACAAATGTCGTTTTGAACCTGTCACTTGGAAGAATTCCTATTTGCCAAAATCCACTCTTCAGATCAAATTCGCTAAAAATGTTAGCTTGGGAGATTTTTGTTGGCAAGATTTCTTTGTTCGAAAGAGGATATCTGATAGAACAAAGAGCATCATTGAGAGCTTTATAATTGATGACTAACCTCTTCTTTCCATGTTTTTTTTTTGACTGCTTGTTCACATAAAAGGCTGGGCATGCCCATGGGATTTTTGATGGTTCAATGAGACCTCTATCAAGCAACTGTTGAATTTCTTGTCTGCATAGCTCCTGCTCAAAAGGGCTCATGTGATTTGCTGATGCCTTTCGTGGGGTTTGTTTCATACCTTCTTTATATGGAAGTGTGATGAAATATTTTTCTCTGAACCAGAATGCATCAAGGTGTTCTCACATGCAATTCTGCTTGAGTTTCTCAAGCACTTCTTTCAAGATTTCCGGTGCATGAAGATCTGCATTTTTGATAATTTTCTGAATTTATGTGAGATTTTTAAGAGACTTCCATATCTTCTTATTTTTTGTCAAGATCAATTTTTATGATAAAACTGCTTTTAGCTACAACTTGAACTTTTGAAAGTTGGAGTGTGAAAGTTAATACTTTTCTTATCTACAATAATTGGCATATATTTATGTACAAAATATTGTCCTAAAAAAATATCAACACCTGCATCATAATTGTATAATGTAACATACCTTACCAGATTATTCAAAAGAATAGGAAAATCTGGAGCAACAAAATAGACCTTCATGATCTGTTGGTTGACCGCTCTGAATTGGATTTGTGTTGGCTGCCAATAGTATGATGGAATTGCTTTGTATTTCCAGCAACTGCTCATTGCACCTGTGTCAATTTGAGCATCTAGATGATAAAGTTTATAGCCTGGTATTTTGATACCAATTTCGATGACTAATCTATCTCCAATTCCACTAATGTCTTTTAATTCAGATTTTTCAAATTCTTTTTCTGAATCTGAGCTTTTTAGATATTCAATTTCATAATTGGGTTCAAGTGGAAGATCTGCTGCTTTAGTCATCATAGTGACAAACTGAGAGTTTATTTCATCAAGCAATTGGATGTCTTGCTTAATGTCATTGGTTGTTGTAGCTATTAAATTTTTATTTTTCCTGATTCTACTCTCAACCTGACTGATTTGGTCTTCTAAAGTTCCTCTAAGAGAAGTATAATTAGGAGGTAAATCTTCTCTTTCTTCAACTGGTAAAAGGGTTCTGACAGGAGGAACACTCTTTTGTAATTCATTTATCCTTTTTCTTCAACTGGTAAAAGGGTTCTGACAAGAGGAACACTCTTTTGTAATTCATTTATCCTTTTCTGAAGCCTACTTCTTGGGACGACCAGGTTAGGAGATAATTTATCAATCTGTTGTTGAAGATGACTAATTTCATTTGAAATGTTATATCCTGAGAAAATTTTACAATCTGATATGAATGTACAATCATCATTGTTATCATCATCACTGATATTTACATCTAATCTCTGAAAATGTTGTCTCAAAACTTCATCATTTGAACTGGAACTATATACTGAAAAACATTCTGCTGAAGAATCATAGTCTGAAACTAGTTCCCATTCGGTTGGATTATATGATGAAGAAAACAAGTTGAAAAGTTTGACTTGTGTCTTTTGCTTCCTGGATGGACATTTATTAGCCCAATGGCCTTTCTGTCCACATATAAAACATTTTCTTTTATCAACAGCAGCAGGCTGCAGGTTTCCTTTTCTTTCTGAAAATATATCTGGATCTTCTATTTTTTTCAGATGATGGCACAAATTGTTTCTTCTTACCTTTCCATTTGGGTTTAGAGTAGTTGCAATTTTGGGATTTCTACTGAGGCTTTCTTTACGGAGTTTTATAACACCCAAATCTATATGTTTTTGAAAACAGATCACAAAGTTGAGGACTAAAGGCTAGTTGTTTTTTTAGATTTCTTTTGTTCTTGTATGTTGCACATTCATTTCTAAGAATGGTGAGGATATGTTGATTAAGGGCGGCTAAGGAAAGAGAATCAATAGAAATATTTTGCTTAGCTAATTCTTGCGTAACTAGCTCTGGAATTCTTCTTGGCATTGAAGCAATATAGTGTCGCAAATATGACACGTTCTCACGGTCTGGAATCTTATAATAAAGTCCTTCCATAATGCAATAATACTCAGTGATTAAGTCAAGATCACACAATCTTTGACTCATGAATAACTGAGCATAATGAGACTCATCTAAAGGTATAATTCAAAGGAATTCATGCGACAGTGCTAAGAGTATGGCTTCTAAAGGATCACCTTTATTTAAGATATCCATCTATTCTGATTTATCTAGGTGCTCCCACCATAGGTGAGCATTTCCTATTAGTGCCCAAGTGATTTGGATGACTACATCTTTCCAAGGCTATTTGGATTCAGCGTTTTTCTGTGATGCCCAAGTATTGATTCTTTGTAGGAGGATCAATGTTTGATCTCTATTCAAACAATCAAAGTTTATAAATAGAGCATTCCCAATACTATGGAAAGATTCAGGATCTGATTTCTCATCAGTTTCCGCTAGATGTTGTGTCCATGTAGTGAAAGGATTAGATTGATTTTGGCATGATACATCTCCTTCTGTGAACTTGGCATTTTTATTTGAAAAATGAAAAGACTCTTCTCTTTGGACTTAGAAGGTCCTTTACCTGATTCTTTGTAGGCAGTTTCCTTTCCTTTTATATCCAGAACCAGATTAGATAATTTATCACTTACTAATGCAAATTTCTCTCTTGCTAAATCTGAACCTTTTCTGATTTTTTCTATTGTTTCTTCTTCTTCTTTCATAATTGTCTTAAGAAACAATGAATCAGATTTATGTCTATGATAAGTGAATTTTAGTCCTTCTTGCTCTACTGCCTCGAAATCTGGAGGAAATTGTGGTCTAGAAAGAGCATTATGAAAATTTGTTACAACATGGCTAATCGTATCTAGCTGAGTCGAGATTTCCATTAGTTTTTTATCATATCCTTCTTGCAAACTATCTGTTGTCTGATGCAACCTTTTGATATGCTCTTTTAATTCAAGAGCATCTTTAGCAATATCATCAAGGTTCTAAGATAGACAAATTGATTGATAATTTGAATAATTTTGAATTTTGATTTGTTCAGCCGGCTCTAGGTCTGTAGATTTTTTTAAATGAATAAATTGTAGATCCCCTTGTAAAGTTCCATTCTTGAACTTTTGAGTGCTATTCCCTGGACCTAGATGTCTTTCTGGCAAAACTAGTGATGTTCTAGTTGTTCCTCTGGGGACACTGTACATCTTAAAATCTTTGAGAGGTACAAAGATTTATATGCAATCTTTACAGTCAAGATGTTGGCCTTTATGATCCATAGAAGAATCATCATTTTCATCATTGGTTAACGCAAAACTTTTCCTCCTTTCTTCTGGTTGTTTATGACAGAATATGCAATCTGCAAAAGTAGTAGAACTATGGTTCTGTACATGTTTCTGATAAGGAGAAACGGGAATCTTCATACTATATGAATGGTTCATGGAGGGTTTTGGTTGTTTACCCAATGATATATTTGGATGGAATCTTACTGAAGGAATGGACTTGTTTCCATCTATGTGTTTGGCTTTAACAAATCTAAGTTTGCTAGATCCATCAGGAGCAATTACTTTTTCCAACTGATTTGAGGTAAAGGCTAACTGAGGATACTTTTGAGCAATAGGTGTATACTGAGTATCCCATTTATCAGGAAAAGGTACCTCTTTGAAACCTAACTGAAGAGGGGTAGCATTTCCTAGTCCAACAACAACACCTTCTTTCAAAGCTCTTTTTGTCAATTTTGGATTTATGGTAGGCATAGATGTAGTCACAAAACGTAAACAGACTGAAGTATGTAACTAAGCAATATGGGTGCCTGGGGCCACATCAAAACCATTGAACTGAATATATGCTTGGAGAAATTGGTTTATGTATGGATCAATGAAGGAGATCTAATATTTGGGAACCACAGATGACCATACGAGTCCATTATTTAATGGACTTTGGAACCCTCCTATTAATGCATCATTGAAATCATTATGTCTAGAGTCTAGAACACAACTTAGGCAGGAGGTGTTAAGGCTTGGTTTGACTAATGGATTGATTCCAAATTGAATCATGCCTAGATGAACACATTTAAATCCATTTTCTATTCCCCATTCAATGTCTTCTCCACTCAGCAGTGGTACTTGATAAACAGATTGTCCTCCTAAAATTGGAACATTTACAGAAGTAAATCTAAACAAACTTGCAGCATTAAATTTGAACATATGAAGTTCATAGATTATTTCAACATCTATATTGGGTAGTGACCAATTTGGCTGAGGATCAAATTCCTGCGAGACTATTCTTGCATTATAAATAGGATCTGATTCTTTCTTATTGAAATATTTCAAGAAAGCCCAACGTTTTTCATGAGCAGCTTTACGCTCTGGATTATCTGATAAACTATAAGAATTATTAGCCATTATGAGAATAGAATAACTTATGCACCTGGAAAATTCTTGTCGCAGAATAACTTGATTAAGCGTAACTCTTCACGCCCTATCAGCACACTCCACGCCTTCCTCGGCTTCAACGGCGCTCAACAAGAGGGACTTATCACAAATTACGACAACAAGAGATTTCACAAATTTCTTTCCCAATGTTGATCCACGTGGATATTGGTGGCCACCCACAAATTCCACTTGGACTCTCCCACCATTGCTTCTTTCAGTTTTTCAGTTTCCTTATTTGGAGCACAGTTTACTATTTTTAGCAGTTTTTCGGGTCCTAAAGTTCTGGAGCCGTTTTGAGGCCCTCAACGACATTTTTTTGGAAATCTACCGCCAACAATTTTTTGTCTAAAATCATCTTTTCCGTCGTAGTCCTCGGAGAGATCTTTACAACTGCCTGTCATGCGCGTCAAACGGAGATAATATGACCAAGTCGCAACCATAGGAAGTTGGTTGTCCAACTCACCCCAATGGGGCCCATAAACTCTTGGTGTTACATCTCCTCGGGTTAGGGTTTGGTTGTTTAGGGTTTTCTCTTATTGTTCAATAATAAAAAGGCCCTTGACCCCCATTGTAAGGCAATTCAGAGGCATGTAGCCGCCACATCTTTTCTCAGAGATAAGCTACCATCGCCCTAGCTGGTTTATTTCCATTTCTGTTTGTAAACATATTTCAGTGTTTTACATTAATGAGATAAAGTATTATTTATGTTGCATCTCTATGTTTATGGTTATCTTTGTAATTTGTTGCGTTCCTGTTTAAATCCGGATCAGTGGTATCAAAGCAGTTTGTTTTTTCTCTGTTTTTCTTTGCATGTCCCCAACGAGGTCGTAATATAAGGAGTGAGGGCTTGAACTAGTCGAACCTTTGCAAGATCAGCGTCGCAAATCCTGACGGCCTCCCATGGCGGATGAAAAGAAAGACAAGGGGGCAGGAGATCCTATCAAAATCTTGCTCGAGGAAGCCCTCGAGCGACAAAGGAACGCGATGATGGACAGCTTTGCCCAGATCCTTCAACAACTACCCATGGGCAACGCATCGAGTTCCAATAGCTATTCTAGACACGCCACACCGTTTAAGGTACAAGTTAATTTCGAAATCCCCATATTCGAGAGTCAGATAGACATAGATGCCATCGATAAATGGTTAAATCTGCTAGAGGGTTATTTTTCTGTTCATGATTTTTCCAATGGGGAAGAGATTATTTTCACTCTTCTCAACGTAGCCCCCCACGTCAAGGACTGGTGGGAAACCTACTGCAAGCAGAAGGATGAAAGTACAAGCTCACTATTTTCAGCCGCACCCACTTGGAATTCATTCAGAGATGCCATCAAGTAGCAATACTACCCTGTCGGAAGCTATGAGGATCAATACATAAAGTGGACCACGCTGCGGCAAGGAAGGGACCAAAATGTGTCGGAGTTTACCAATATTTTCCATACCCTTCGCACAAAGTTGGGTATCAAGTATACGAGGCAACATTTGGTACTCAAATACCGTGGCTACCTGCACAAGTACATCCAGGAAGAAATAGAATTCCTGAACATCTCCTCGCTCAGCACGACATATCGATATGCAGTCAAGGTCGAGCAAAATTTTAAACAGAAGAAGCGAGACTTTTGATCTGCAAATCCAAAGCAAGGGAAAGGTGCCCTCAAACCGCAGAACAAAGGACAAAGCCAAGGCGGGGCCGTCCAAGACAACCCGCCAAAGCTGCAAGCAAAGAACAGTGCCCTGAAGCCGAAAAAGGACACGACAAAGTGGTGTGAGTTCCATAAGAGCTCCACTCACAACACAAGTGAGTGTCGGGCCAAGCAGTCACTAGTGGCCAAGCTAAAGGTTTCAAAATCAGATGCATGTTCCAACTCTGAGTCAGAAACCAACAAGGGGAATGACAAAGGGAAGCAAATTATCGATGCGGAGCCCAACGCCACCATTGCCACCATGAAGATCCAGAAGGAGAAACCCGAAGATCCAGAGGAGGAGGAGCGTCTCTTCCGCTCCCAGATGTGGGTAAAGGGCTCCCCGCTACAGTTCATTGTCGACAGCAAGAGCCA